>CAUYLG010069520.1:0-50154 GCA_963573385.1 Cacajao melanocephalus | reverse complement strand
GGTGATGGAGGTGGTGAGAGAGGTGGTAATGGAGGTGGTGATGGAGGTGGTGATGGAGAGGTGATAGAGGTGGTGATGGAGGGGGTGATGGAGGTAGTTATGAGGGGGTGATGGAGGGGTGATGGAGGTGGTTATGGAGGGGGTGATGGAGGTGGTGATGGAAGAGGTGATGGAGGTGGTGAGAGAGGTGGTAATGGAGGTGGTGATGGAGGTGGTGATGGAGAGGTGATAGAGGTGGTGATGGAGGGGGTGATGGAGGTGGTTATGGAGGGGGTGATGGAATGGTGATGGAGGTGGTTATGGAGGGGGTGATGGAGGGGTGATGGAGGTGGTGATGGAGGGAGTGATGGAGGGGTGATGGAGGTGGTGATGGAGGGAGTGATGGAGGGGTGATGGAGGTGGTGATGGAAGAGGTGATGGAGGTGGTGAGAGAGATGGTAATGGAGGTGGTGAGTATGATGGAGGTGGTGATGATGATGGAGGTGGTGATGGAGGTGATAAGGTGATGGAGGTAGTGAGGGTGATGGAGGTGGTGACGGAGCTGTCGATGGTGCGTGCTGGAGTTGGTGATGATGATGGAGGTGGTGATGGTGATAGAGGTGGTGATGTGATGGAGGTGATTATGGAGGAGATGGTAGAGGTGGTGATGATGGTGAGGTTGGTGAGATGTTAGTGGCAGTGAGGTGGATGATGGATGAAGCCATGTTGCTATGGTCTGCATGTTTGTGTGCCCCCCAAATTTATATGTTGAAACATGAACACCAGTGTGAGGATATTAGGATATTAGGAGGAGGGCCTTTGGGGCTGATTAGATTTTGAAGGCACAGCCCTCATGAACGGCATTAGTGCCCTTATAAAAGAGGCCCCAGAGAGCTCCCTTGCCCTTTTCCACCAGGTGGGGACGCTGTGAGAAGCCATCATCTATGAACCAGAAAACAGGTCCTCAGCAGATGCTGAGTCTGCTGGCAGCTTGGTCTTGGACTTCTACTTCCAGAACTGTCAAGTGCATATGTCTGTTGTTCATAAGCCACTCAGTTTATTGGCATTTTATAATAGCAGCCTGAACAGACTAAAACATCTCATTATGGCAGCTAATATTTTAAAAGAAATATGTTTTGCTGAAAAATACATGTCCACTGTAAAAAAAAAAATGCAAACAATACAGAGAAAGTGAAAGTTTTCCTGTATTCTTTTATTCTTTTACTTCAGACATTGCCGTGCCACTAGTTACAAAGCAGTGCAGGGTTCCAGCATTTTTTCTTTTTTAAGACAGAGCCTTGCTCTGTCACCCAGACTGGAGTGCAGTGGTGCAATCTCAGCTCACTACAACCTACGCCTTCTGAGTTGAAGCGATTCTCCTGCCTCAGCCTCAGAGTAGCTGGGATTACAGGCACCTGCCACCATGCCTGACTAATTCTGTGTTTTTAGTAGAGGTGGAGTTTCACCATATTGGCCAGGCTGGTCTTGAACTCCTAACCTCAAGTAATCCACCCACCTCGGCCTCTCAAAGTGTTGGGATTATAGGCGTGAGCCACTGCGTCTGGCCTTCCAGCCTTTTTATGTATACAGAAACACGAGGAAGATATATACTTTAAAAAATGGTTTAATAATATTTATACAGTTCTGTAACCTGTTTTCTTACCTGGCAATGTGTCATGTCTACTTTTCTCATCAGTATACATGGATTTGTTTTGTTCTTTTTACCAGCTGCATAGTATTCCCCTGCATAATTCTGTCAAGTCATTTGATGAGCCCCCAATTGATGCTCACTGGTCATTCCTAGTTTTTACTATTTTAACCAGTGATATAATGAACATCTTGTACAGAGGCCTTTGAACTTTTGTGCCAGCATTTCTGTAGGATTGAGTTGTAGAAGCAGAATTGCTTGGCTATAGTATCTGCACGTTTGCTATTTTGCCTCAGATTGCACATTGGTCCCTCAGAAATGACCCTCTTGAACATGCTATGCGCAAGTTCATACATCATCCTACTTCACCTTCATCCAGTTTTGCTAGGACAGGAGCAGTAATCTGAGTCTTCTCACACGCGCCTTGCTACCCTCCAGCTTCTGTCCTTACAACAGCCAGAGGTGCTTTTCTGAAATCCAAACCTGACTACATCATTACCTCCCACTTCCCCCCACCCAAACCTTTGGGGGCCACACTGCCTTTATGACCATGGAGCTTTCCCATGCCCTGTGAGGCCCCATGGGACCTGGCCCCTGCTGACCTGGCCAGCTCCTCTCATACAGGCTTCCTCTCCACCTCTGCAGCCACACCAGTTATCGAATCTCCTGCGCTCTGTGTTCTTTCCCACCTCAGGTCCTTCGCCTGAGCTGTATCTGCTGCCTGGAACAGCTTTCCAGCCCTCATCCTGCTTATCCTTAACCTCTCAGCCCCAAGGGCACCTCTTCAGGGAAGCCCTCCCTGATCTGCCCAGACTAGTTCCTCAGGGGATGCCACCCCTCCTTCAACACACCTTTCACTATTGGTGAGCACACATTTGTCTGTGTGATTATCCTCCTCTTTGAAGGAAAGGGTCACTCCTCAGAGTACCCCCAGGCCCCAGAGCAGTGTCTGGCTCCCAGATACTTAAAGATTTCTCAAAAAAAATTTTTTTGTCATATAATTATTCATAAAGTTTTCACCCATGAAATAGGTTTTTGTTTGGCTCTCTCTGCAATCTTGAGAAGGAAGCAGGGCTTGGAGTAACATTGCCATTTTAAAGGGGGGAAACTGAGGCATTAAGAGGAAAACTTCTTCGTCTGAGATGACTCAGCATGTAAATGGCCAGGGCACGGGACTGGAACAGAACTCTCCCGCTTCCAGCTCTTCCACCGACACTTTCACACCTGAGCTCACCTGGGCTCCGAGTCCTTCCTTTACCATCTTCAGAAAACTCTATCTCTTTTCGATTTTTCTTCTGCCTCTATTGCTACGTCTTCGATCTGGCCTTTTATGGTTCTCAACAACAAGAGACTCACAGAGGTGTTAGAGGGGGCCGGCCCCTTGCAGGTGAGGCTCAGGTGCCTCATCTTACACACGACAGAACCGGGGTACAGAGAGCACCCATCACCAGCTCATGTGAAACCCCATGAAGCACGTTCATGCACCTAGTGAACAAAATATGCTGTGCACCTACTGTGTGCGGGTCTCTGCTCTCAGCGCTGAGGACACAGCGGCAAACAAGAGACACTCAGTCCCTGATCTCAAGGAGCTGACATTCTACAGGGGAAAGACAATACAAAAACTCAGTAATTTCAGAATATAATGTGTGTTGTGGAGAATTATTATTTTTTTTTAAAGGAAAAAGGGACAGAGAGTGACTGACCATAGTGCTCAAAGGGGCTTCTCTGAGGAGCTGACATTTGAGATGAGACATGAATGATGAGAAGGAGGGAGCCATGGGAAGTTCTGGAGGAATAGCATTCCAAAGAGAGGAGACTATAATGCAAGGGGCACAGCCAGAAGGCCCAGGTGCCTCGTGCAGAGTGAACAAAGTTGACAGTGGGGGTTGAAGCAGAAGGAGAGGAGGGCAGGGGGCAGAGCAGACAAGATCTGCAGGTCATGGTGAGAAGTGGCTTTTCCTCTAGTGTGACATGAAGTCAGTAGACAGTTCTGAGCAGGGGAGTCATACAATCTGATTTGCATTCTTAAAATACCACTCTGGCTGCTGTGTGCAGAAGGACCGCACAGGGGCAAGGGTGAACAAGAGGCAAGTTAGAAGTGGTTGGTGGCACAGACCAGGCTGGTGGAGGTGATAGAGGTAATGAGATTGATTTGGGACATATTTGAACAGTGGACCTGGCTGGCACAGTGGTTCATGCCTGTAATCCTGACACTTTAGAAGGTCGAGGCTGGTGGGTCACTTAAGGTCAGGAGTTCAAGGCCAGCCTGACCAACATGGAGAAACCCCATCTCTACTAAAAATACAAAATTAGCCAGGTGTGATGGTGCACGCCTGTAATCCTAGCTACTTGGGAGGCTGAGACAGGAGAATTGCTTGAACCCAGCAGGTGGAGGCTGCAGTGAGCCGAGATAGTGCCACTGCACGCCAGCCTGGGCAACAAGAGCAAAACTCTGTCTCAAAATAAATACTTAAACAGTGGACCCGTCAGAATTGCTGATGCACAGGATGTGGGGCATGAGGGAAAGAAGAGGAACCCAGGGTGCCTGCTGGTGTTTTGAGCTGAGCTTCCGGAGGAAGGTGATGGCTGAGGGGTGGGTGGTGAGCAGGTACGAGAGGGTGGGGCTCAGATTTTGATTGGGGACTTGCTAAGTTTGAGATGTTAATGAGACATCCAAGTGTCCCAGTAGAGTGGACAGGTGGGTATGTAAATCTCGGCTGGGGCAGAGGTCCAGAGAGGTACACCCTTTCTACATCGGTGTAGAAACGGGACAGGGAGGTCATCGGCCTCCTGAGCCCTGCCCAGTGCTCCTTCCCTCTCTCTCTCACTCCCGCAGCCCTCCAGGCAGATCCTCCTGGAGCAGGCAGCCAGGTGGGCCCCAAGGAGATGCAGGGCCCTGCCTTCTGCTTTCCCCTCCTGCCCTGGCTCTGTTCCCTTGGCAAACAGCCCCGAACCTCCTGAGCTGCTATATTTCAGAAAAGCGTTCCAGTTTGGCAAAGTAAACACAGTCAAGGAGAAAGGCAACACCTCGAAAAACAGCGCCAGGCCCCCAAAGGAGAATTTTCTTGGTCTTTTCTTTAACTTTCAGCACTGGCCTCAAGCCAAGAATGTGTACTATATTTTCTTCCTTGGTCCTTCCCCAGCACCCACCACATCGCTGGTGTCTGAGATCCCCAGGGCTCTCATCTGCCAGCGTGAGAGCGGAGTGGCTGAGCTGGGAAACCCCGGAATGCCAGGTCCTCCTCTTCCCTCCCACAAAGCCCAGGGCTTCCAGCTGCTCAGGAGGGCGAGGAGGGTGGCTCTCGAGTGGCACTGCTTCGCTCTGTCGGAGTCCTGGCTCAGCTGCCTCCTGCACCTGCTAGCCCTGTGACCTCAGGCGAATTACTTCCCTCTCTGAGCTTCAGTTTTCTACCCTGTAAAATGGGGATGTAGTGGTTCTACCTGATAGGTTTGCCTGACAAATGAATGAGCTGATAAATGCAAGGCTTAAAATGATGCCTGGGAAGTAATGAGGGCTCCATAAATTATCGCAGTTGTTTGGGTTGCCCTGGGCTTGGACAAGATAACACAGCCCCAGGGGGGTGCCGCCTGAGTTCTAGGACAAGCTTCACCCCCTACCACTCAATCCTCTAGTACCTTGGGAAGGTCCTCTCTAGTGGAACCCCCCTCCCAGGTTTGCCGGGCCTGCAGGGTCTGTGCCTGGAACAGAGGCCAGAGTGCATGGTGGATGCTGACTGATGGAAAAACAACCCAGGAAACCTGGGCTCCCTAAATCCAGTCTAGGCCTCTGACCTCAGCCCAGCCTGAGAGTGACTGTCAGACTTCACCCACACTCATCATGACGATGCCTGAAATTCCACCATTATTGCTTCACTTCTTTGGCTTAAGACTTTGCCCTGTTTAAAATACAGAGAGCCCAGGAAAGAGTCACCCATCCAGTCTTCTGTCATTTATCCCTAGTGTCAAGGAGTTTGTTAGCTGTTTTTCTGAGAGCAGGTATGGGAAGGGCAAGCATGCCGTCCCTCCAGGCCCTCCCCTCCTCTGCTTAGACCCTCAGGACTTCTGCTGCCTGCTGAGGGGAGTCCAGGCTCCCCAGCCTGGCCTGCAGCCCATGTGGGGTCTGGTCCCCACGAGCCTCTTGTGCACATTCTCAGTAGGCACACGTGCTCCCCTGGCCAGACTGGATTTCTCCTTCCCACTCACTTGGGCTTTCTGGCCCTGGTGCCTTTGCTCATTCAAGCCCTGCCATCAAAATTCCGCCCCATCCCCCTGCTCCACTATGCAGTTCTTCTTTGCCTCTCTTGGATGCGCTATGTCAGGGCCTCTCAATCTTGGTGGCACTCCTAACATTTGGGGCGGGATAATTTTTTTTTTTTTTTGAGAGGGAGTCTTGCTCAGTCACCCAGGGAGTGCAGTGGTGCCATCTCAGCTCACTGCTACCTCTGCCTCTAGGGTTCAAGCAATTCTCCTGCCTCAGCCTCCCGAGTAGCTGGGATTATGGGCACGCGCCACCACACCAGGTTTAGTAGAGATGGTGTTTTACCATGTTTGCTGGGCTGGTCTCGAACTCCTGACCTCAGGTGACGTGGCCGCCTCATTCTCCCAAAGTGCTGGAATTACAGGCACCACCTCCTCAGGGCCTCCCCAGACTCCCCACCTACGACCTTCTCCCCCAGCAAGTTGCTCTGATCCTTCGTCCCACTTGATTTTCTCATAGCCTTTATCGTGATCGGAAACTATGCTCTCTGTTTACTCACTTCCTTGCCTCTTCATAGTCTTCCCCAACCGGAATGGTCAGCTTCTCATGCAGGGGACTCTGTCCTGCCTGCTGCTGCTTCCTCAGAGCCAAGAACTCTACCGGGCACACAGTAGGTATCTGCGCCCAGCCCGGGGCGGGATAATACTTGATTGTGGGGACCATTCTGCTCATTGTAGGGTGTTTAGCATGTCTCTGGCCTGTACCCACTAAAAGCCAGTCGCATCTCTCCAGATTGACAACCAAAAACGTCCCCAGAGGGTGGCGGTCACAGTGGCCCCTGGCTGAGAACCACTCACTAGTATATGGTATATGGTAAAGGGACTGGGGGGAACTGGGGTCATACCTGGCCCTGCTTCTGTCAGCTGTGGGACTTGCACAGGGGCTATGTGAGCCTCCACTTCCTCAGCAACAAAGTGGGCATAAAAAAGCCTGTCTCACAGATGACATTGACAAGGGATGATTGTCATTAAGTACCATATCTCACTTTAATAGGTGCTTGAAAAATTGAAGCTAAAATTCGAATGGCAGCAATGCAATCTGACTGGGGCTAAATTCTTCTTCCCCGGTTTTCCTCATTGCAGGAAATGGCACCCACTCCCCAGCCCGGTTCAGCCAGGCCCCACACCCTGGAATCTTTCTTGATTTCTTTCTTTGTTTTTTCATTTGAGACAGGATCTCACTCTGTTGCCCCAGCTGGAGTGCAGTGGCGTGATCACAGCTCACGGCAGCCTTGACTTCCTGGGGTTCAGGCGATCCTCTCACTTTAGTCTCCTGAGTAACTTGGACTACAGGTGCATGCCACCATGCCTGGCTAATTTTTGTATTTTTTGTAGAGATGGGGGTCTTGCCATGTTGCCCAGGCTGGTCTTGAACTCCTGAACTCAAGTGACCTGCCTGCCTTGGCCTCCCAAAGTATTGGGATCACAGGCATGAGTCACCATGCCCAGTTATCTTCCTTGATTTCTATACGCCACATCTGTCATCAGCAAAAGCTGTGGCACTGCCTCCAAAACCATCCAAAATCCAGCCATTCTGCCCAAATCTCTCTCTCCCACAGACACTGTAGCAGCTCCGCGTAAGCCTGATTCCACTCCACCCCTCCAATCTACTCTCCACAGGCAGCCGGAGGGTCTTGTTCAGATGTGACTGAAGTTGAATGCACAGGCCTTATGGCGGTCTTCACTTATCCAGCCCTACCTGCCTTTCCTCTGCTGGCCCATGGGCATCGTCCTCACTGACCTTGTTCCTAAGACAGAATTGCCTGTAATCCCAGCACTTTGGGAGGCTAAGGTGGGAGGATCGCTTGAGCCCAGGAGTTCAAGACCAGCCTGGGCAACATAGTAAGACCCCGTCTCTAGAAACAAATTAAAAAAATGAGGTGGGAGGATCACTTGAGCCAGGAATGTCAAGGCTGCAGAGGGCCACAGTTGCACCACAGCACTCCTGCATGGGTGACAGAGTGAGACCCTGTGTCAACAAAAAAAAATTGCAACCACTGCCTCAATGGCCTGGGCACTTGGGGCCACCTGCCTAGCACACGGGGTCTCAGTGCCATCTAGCTAGGGTCTTCATGCCTATCATGTCCCTGCTCCCACACCACCTCTTCAGGGCCTCCCCGGCCCGTTGCTCTGATCCTTCTCCACCAGCAAGTTGCTCTGATCCTTCATCTCACTTGATTTTCTCACAGCCGTTATCGTGATCGGAAACTATGCTCTCTGTTTACTCACTTCCTTGCCTCTTCATAGTCTTCCGCAACCGGAACGGTCAGCTTCTCATGCAGGGGACTCTGTCCTGTCTGCTGCTGCTCCCTCACACAGTAGGCACCTCATAAGTGCGCAGTGGAATGAAAGACTCGAGTTGTAAACTGGTGCCCATCTTGGAAATGCAGCTCAGATGTCACCTGCCCCCATCCTTTCCCCAGACGGAAGCCACCAGAGCCTCTGTCTCTTTTTCCCTAGGCTAAGCCCTGTGGCCCTGTTGTCAGTTCTTTATGGAACATGGCCCATTTTCTCAGACCCACGGTCAGCTCCTGGAGGGCAGGGCCACTGATTCCTGTACCCCACCGAGCATGGCACATGCTCACACCCATGGAGAAGCCTCTGAATAAATACAGATAGGGGAAGAAGTGCAAAGAGCCCCAGCATTTGCTACAGACACACTTCATCTCCCATGCTGCAGGGATTAAAGATGGCTGCAAGTTCTCTGACATACCTCCCATGGACCTAGGGGGCCTGTAACTGCTTTGACCAACAGAAAACAGCCGAAGTGATGCTGGGCCAGGTCCTGGCTCAGGCCCTGAGACACTGCAAATCTACTGCCTGTCATTTGGAGCCTTGAGTGGCCAGGTGAGAAGGCAGACCTCCTTGCTGCAGATGAAGAGGGGGCCAGGTGAGCCCAGCCTCACAGTAGCCCCCACTGAGCTGTCATGAGTGTGAGAAAAGCTGGTATACCCTTCAGATGAGTTCAGTTGAGTATTTCCAAGTAAGCTCAGCCAATGCTACATGAAGCCAAAGAATTGCTTTAATGCCTAACCCAGAAAAATCACAAGATACAACAAAATGCTGTCTTAAACCACCAACTTTGTAATAGGTTATTGGGACACATGTCAACTCTGATCTATGGGAGGTGGCTGCCTGGGATGCTCCCTTGAGCAGGCATCTGAAGCTAAGATGGATTTGTTTTGGTGAAGAAGGGTTCTGTGATCCGTTAGGGATGTCTGCCCCGAGCACAGGGGAAAGATGGGGAGTTATCTGTGCTGCACCTTTCCTATTCCTGGAAAATTGTATGTCGAGTACAGTGGGCATAATTTAATTAAATTTTTTTTAAGACAGAGTCTTGCTTTGTCACCCAGGCTGTAGTGCAGTGGCACAATCTCAGCTCATTGCAACCTCCGCCTCCCAGGTTCAAGTGATGCTTGTGCTTCAGCTTCCCAAGTAGCTGGGATTACAGGTGCATGCCACCACGCCTGGCTAATTTTTGTATTTTTAGTAGAGAGGGGTTTCACCACGTTGGCCAGGCTGGTCTCGAACTTCCGACCTCAAGTTATCCACCCGCCCTGGCCTCCCAAAGTGCTGGGATTACAGGAGTGAGCCAATACACCTGGCTGATTTTATTTAATCTTCATGGGTAGGACTTACCATCCTCATTTTATAAATGAACAGACCAAGGACCAGAGAGATTATGTAGCACATCCCAGCTCAAAGGTCCCTCAGCTAAAGGCAGGCAGAGTAGGCTCTGTGGCCCCAGAGTCTATACATTTTCCATGAAACCAGGCAAGAACACAGATGTTCCCAGAGGCAAAACTGTCCTCCATGGCAGGTTCACAGACTCCCTCTCTCCTGACCGAGCGCAGATCCCTCCCGTGCTTTCCATTGTCACCAGTCCTCAGTCCTTGTGAACAGGGCTGGCTTCACGCAGGGACTGCGACAGCTGGCAGCAGGCCAGCGTCACCAGCACCCCTGAACTGCTGGGTTTCCCCTCTGTCATGGGAGGCTGGAGCTTAGGTATCTATCTCTCAAGGGTGGAACCAGGTGAGTTTGTAAAGAGCTTAACGAAATACCCGTTTCACAGCTCTCAGAGCCAGGCAAAGCTAAGCGCTCTCTGCAAGGTTCTTAGAGAGCAATTACGAAAACCTTTCTTGGGGGAGTCGGAAGCTTTGTGGTGGGGGTGGGGGTGGCAGGGAGTGGGAAGAGGGAAGAGCAGGGTTGACAGCTCAGGCCCAGCTTACCCCTTCCTGGAGATGTGATCTTGAATAAGTTATTTCACTGTGCTTACCCTCAGTCTTTTCATCTAATTCAAGAGGGGATAATCAGACCTACCTTGCTTGGTAATTTTTAAGATAGAGGATTTAATTAAGTGAAGTTCCTGGAACAGTGCTTAGCACACATTGGTGCTTATTAAACCTTTTTTGATGAATGAATGAATGAATGAATGACCGAACAAGTGGATAACTGTTGAATGTGCTGAACTTTATACGCAGATCTGAATCCCATGCTGGTTTGGCTGGCTCTCTGCACCCACTGGGCCTGAAACAGAAGAGTCACCTAATATGTATTTGCTGAAAAAATTCTTCTAAGTCCAACTTAAGGAAGTTTTCAGGCACACACACACAAAAATCATACAATGCATTCCAAAGTAGATAGAATTTATTCAGGTGATGATAATGCCCCAAGTCTTCAAACCTAGTATCAGGAAGCCTCATCTGTGAACCAGGAAGCAAGCAGAAAAGACCTCTGAACACACGAAAGTATAAAGTTCATGCACCGATACCGACGACTTTTTTCCTAGAAATACACTCTGACTCTCATTTGTAACCTGGTTACTCTTGGCTTACAAACAACTTCCGTTAAGGTTGTGTAGCCCACCTTAGACTAGAAGAAGCAAGTTGGAGAGGAAGAAACCCTGGGAGATGGAGAAGTACTTGGACAGAAACAATTCCAGGTTGGGCGCGGTGGCTTATGCCTGGAATCCTGGCAGTTTGAGAGGCTGAGGTGGGAGGACTGCTTGAGCCCAGGAGTTCGAGACTATCCTGGGCAACGTGGCGAAACCCTGTCTCCAGAAAAAAATACAAAAATTAGCTGGGCATGGTGGCATAACCTGTCGTCCCAGCTACTCAAGAGGCTGAGGCAAGAGGATGGCTTGAGTTTGGGCGGTCAAGGATGCAGTGAGCCACGACTGCACCACTGTACTTCAGTCTGGGCAACAGAGCATGGCCTTGTCTCAAACAACAGCAACAACAACTAGAAAGATAAAAAACAAATCCAGCAGGAAGTTGGGCTTCATATCCATCAAATAGGAACAACAAAAATTCAAGAAAACCCCGTGATAATCTGAATCCTCGTAAACTGTCATTGGCAACTGGCTCCAGGTCTCTAGAAGTCAAGGCCAGCTAGCTACGCAGGTGCCATACGTAAGATAATGCAAGATCGCATTTGAAATGACTGGAGTTCGTGGGCCCCACTTTCAGTGTTCTGGTGGGGTTTCTACTATGTCACTATTTCTCATTTATTGAGGGCTTCATGTATTCCAGATGTTTTATGTACACTTCCTCACTTAATCTTACAATCAACCTGTGAGATTGTGCTATTAACCTCTTAAGATTGGGCATGGCTTCTCATCCTTGGCACTGTCGACTTGTTTGAGGGGCTGTCCCGTGTGTTGTAGGAAGTTCAGCAGCTTCCCTGACTGCTGCCCACCAGATGCCAGTAGCATCCGCCACCTCCCAGTCGTGACAACCAAAATTGCCAGATGCCCCTGGCACAGAATTGACCCCAGCTGAGAAAATGTTAGAAATGTGGGAACTGTGGCTCAGAGAGAGTAAGAGTTGTCCAGGGTCACACAGCTTGCAAGTAGTTGGGCTGGGATTACACCCAGGTCCACAGGTGCCAGAGCACAAGCTCTGACGCCCTAAAGGTTGGGCCTAAGTTACTCCACAGAGATTGCGGGGAGGCTCCAATGGGATCATATCCCAGAATAGAAGTCATAAGTGGCTGCTATGAAGGCATCAGTGGCTAACCTAGGCTCATTGGGATGACCTTTGCACTTGGGGACAGATTCCCCTGAACTGTATCCTTGGCCTCCCTGACTCTCTCTTGCACTTCCATAGAGGGTTCCCCCCAGTTTCCTTCCTACAATGTGGAAGCAACAATAAAGGGCCACTTCTGGGTCCTTGGTATCCCATTTTTGTTAGGCAACTGGTGTCTTTAAAGGGTGAATTTTGGGAAGAAATACCCCTATCTGGGTTTATGGGGTTACCCTCTGAGCTGGCTGTCCCATTGAGGCCATAGTTAAGAATGACAGGGTGAACGGAACCCGAGGACCCCAGTGAATTCAGTGAGGCCTGTGTTGAGGATTCCCAGGCTCAGTGATGAGCAGGGCCACCTGCCTGGGTGTGCGAGGAGGAGAGTGGCAGGTCGTTTCCATCCCTGCCTTGGGGTTAGAGGGAGTTGATCCTCTGGCACATCCTGGGTGAGGAAGACAGGGCTTCAACAGAGGAAGGGGCCTCTGCCTCCTTCTGGGCCTCACTCACTGTGATCTGGGCCTGGGGGAGCTTGGGTGTTCTGGTGGGGGGCGCTCTCGGGGATGGAGAGGGGCCTCCTGCACACGGAGGTAGGCAGGGAGCTGGGTGCTTACTGAGGCTGCTGAACCTGAGGCTGAGAGGTGTGGCAGGTGACACAGGTCACTTCACCTCATGCTGCCCTCTGGGCTTATTTCCTTCCTAGCTCCCTTCCCCTACTCAGGGATTTAGTGACCTCTTGTTTTTCGGTTTTGTTTTGTTTTTTTGAGATGAAGTCTTGCTCTATTGCCAGGCTGGAGTGCAGTGGCACGATCTCGGCTCACAGCAACCTCCACCTCCTGGGTTCAAGTGATCTTCCTGCCTCAGCCTCCCAAGTAGCTGGGATTACAGGGCACGTAGCACCAGCTAATTTTTTGTATTTTTAGCGGAGATGGAGTTTCACCATGTTGGCCAAGATGGTCTCGATCTCTTGACGTTGTGATCCACCTGCCTCAGCCTCCCAAAGTGCTAGGATTAGAGGCGTGAGCCACTGCACCTGGCCTCTTGTTTGTTTTTATTTTTTTGAGACAGAATCTCACTCTGTCACTCAGGCTGGAGTGCAGGGCCATGATTATAGCTCACTGCAACCTCGATCTCCTGGGCTCAAGCGATCTTCCCACCTTAGCCTCCCAGTAGACAAGACTACAGGTGCTTACCACCACACTGGCTATAGTTTTTGTATTTGTGGTAGAGATGGAGTCTTGTTGTGTTGCCCAGGCTGGTCTTAAACTCCTGGGCTCAAGTGATCCTCTCACCTCAGCCTCCCAAAGTGTTGGGATTACAGGTGTGAGCCCCCAATCCTGGACAACCTCTTGTTAAAGAAGCTCAGCTGCATTATGGGGAATGAAGACAAGAGCTCCAAGGCCGTGCTTTAAGCAGACCACCAAAGGGAGTGCTGTGCTCCCTTCCCCAAGACAGCAGGGATTAGTGAGAGGCCCCCAAAAAGAGGCGGACTCTCTAAGGACAGGACTTGGAGCTGTCTACCGCTGTTGACAACTGTGGAGCCAGAAGACTTTGGCCAAAAGATTCCTTACAGAAACCACCCTCCCCAAGGTGAGCAGCAGGTTCAGATCTTGACCTGGAGGGATTGAAGCACCCGAAACAATTTCGCCATTATCTAGAAGGATGGCTTCACACACATGCAACAGCCTATTGGGAAAGTTGTATTTTTTTTTTAGGACAGGATCTCACTCTGTCGCCCAGGCTAGAGTACAGTGGCACCACCTCGGCTCACTGCAACCTCTGCCTCCGGAGTCAAGTGATTCTCATGCCTCAGCCTCCTGAGTAGCTGGGATTACAGGTGTGCCCCTTCTCACTGCAAAGCCATCTGGGAGTCCTTGAACCAAAGTTGGTCACAAAGCAAGTCTCACACCCACAAGAAACAGGTCTGGTTAATTAAGTATCCCTGTATATTCAGTCATGGATGGGACCATACCTTGGGGATAGATTTCAAAACACAGCCGTTGAGACTCTGGGCAGTTCCACTTGCTGTAATAGGAAGTTTACAAGGCAGTGCCCATGGCTGCCCCTCTAGGTTCTCAAGGGTGGAATGCAGTTTGAGCAAATCAATCCACAGCACCCATCCTGAGAGCAATGCCTGTTTCCTAGGGTAATTTGAGGGTTAAATGAGATAATATGAGTGTAGCACTAGGACAGTGCCCGGCATAAAGCAAGTAAGTGCTCGGCAAATGTTGAGAGTTCATGGGAGATTCAAAAACAAGGAGACCCCTTCTTGCTCCCCAGGCCCTCCCCATCCCCCACCCTCTATGGGAGACCGTGTTGAGCATCCTAGGAAACAAATCCTCATAGGAAGGCGTGCTGCAGGCCTAGAGGGTATACACTAGCTGTGCGTGCTCATCAGCACGGAAGCACATCACAATACGGGAGGGCTCTAGGCCCCACCCTGGATGTTCTGATTCAGCTGGTAGGGGGCAGTACAGAGGTTTAACATGAAGCCTGTGGTTCTGAGACCCAGGTAGGTTTGGGACTACATTGGGGAATGAAGGCAAGAAAGACTTTGAGGAAGAGATGAAGCAAGATGAATAGGAGCTGAAAGTGAAGGAGCAGACATTCCAGGTGGCGGGAGTACTGCCTACAAAGCAGGGTGGTTCAAGGAGCTCAGGGTGTTTGGGGACCCACAGGGATCTGTGTCATTGGTTGGAGGATTGTTTTTCTCTTACTGAACATTTGTTAGTGGCAAGGTTCAGCGCAAAGGGCCTAACATGCCTGCATCACTGAGTCCTCTCCAGGGCCCTATGAAGTCGTTATCATTATCACTCCACTTTGCAGATGAGGCAACTGAGGCTCAGAGAGGCTGAGTGACTTCCTCCAGGTTACACAGTTTTTTGGATTTTTTTTGTTTTTTGTTTTTGTTTTGAGACACAATCTCACTCTATCACCCAGGCTGGAATGCAGGGGCATGATCCTGGCTCACTGCAATCTCCGACTCCTGGGTCCAAGTTATTCTCCTGCCTCAGCCTCCTGAGGCTATTATTTTTAATGGAGATGGGGTTTTGCTACGTTGTCCAGGCTGGTCTTGAACTCTTGACCTCAGGTGATCTACCCGCCTCGGCCTCCCAAAGTGCTGGAATTACAGGTGTGAGCCACCGCACCAGGCCTACGGTAATTTTTTAAGATGAAGTCAAGCCAGGCATGGTGGCTCATGCCTGTAATTCCAGCAATTTGGGAGGCAGAGGAGGGCAGATCACTTGGTACTAGGAGTTCGAAACCAGACTTTCCAACATGGCAAAACCCCATGTATACTAAAAAGTGCAAAAATTAGCCGGGCATGGTGGCACATGCCTGTAATCCCAGCTACTTGGGAGGCTGAGGCATGGGAATCGCTTGAACCTGGGAGATAGAGGTTGCAGTGAGCTGGGATTGCACCACTGTACTCCAGCCCAGGAGACAGAGTGAGACTCTGTCTCAAAAAAAAAAAAAAAAAAGATGAAGTCAAGGCTGGAATCCATTTGTGTCCAAAGCCCTGTACTGTTGACATTCCTTGGAGCAGCTGTAAGAGCAGGTGGGATCAGTAAGGGACACGTGTGCGTGTAGTGTGGTGTCTAGGAACACAAGCTTCCCTGTCATCAGAAGTGGGTTCGACCTGCCACTCATTGGCTATGTGGCCTTGGACAAGTCATTTAACCTCTCGATGCCTTGTCTTCATCTGAAAAGTGAGATTGTGATGCTCACCTTACGGTAGATCATGTGATGGCACGCATTATAATAGGAGATTCACTCAACACAGGGCCGGGAACACAGGAAACACAGTTACTGGGAACTGTTACTACTCACTTGTGCAAACACGTCAGGACTTCAACTTGCAGGTAATGGGGAACCCAGAAGGGTTTGAAGGGAGATTGTAAATACCCCTAGAAAGTCTACTAGGGAGTAAAACCTCAAGTTAAAGAAATACCCTGGAAATGGTGAGCTTTCAGGCACTACCCAGTGGCCAAGGAGGCCTTGGGGCAGGTGTGAATTGCAGACACAGCTGCCTTTGTGCAGTTCAGGGAGTCTCACCATGTCCTCAGTCCACCCCCGTCATCACCCAATGCAGCAGAGAGCAGCTTAAGTTATATCAGAAAATCTGAGGAGCTGGCCCAGCGAGAAAGCCATCTCACAGTGCCCAGTGTGACCATGTTGGTGCCACAATCTGATAGAGATTCAGTGTATGAGGCCGTTCCTGCATTGCTAGAAAGAAATACCTGAGACTGGATAATTTATAAGGAAAGGAGGTTTCACAGGCTGTCTGGGAAGCATAATGCTGGCATCTGCTTGGCTTCTGAGGAGGCCCCAGGAAACTTACAATCATGGTAGAATGTGGCGGGGGAGCACACAGATCAGATGGACAGAGCAGGAACCACAGAGCAAGGGGGAGAGGTGCTACACACTTTTAAACGACCAGATCTTGTGATAACTCAGTTCTGCGAGAACAGCACCGAGGGATGGTGCTAAAGCATTCATGAGAAATCACCCCCGTGAGTGATCACCTCCCACCAGACCCCACCTCCAACACTGGGAATTACAATTCGCATGTGATTTGGGACCAGATCCAAACCATGTCACTCAGTTCCTTAACTATTAAGACAAAACACCAAAATGCGAAGTGTAGTTACTGCTTGAGTGGAATCATTGGAGATTCTTTCTCACCTCCTTGTGTTTTTGTATGTTTGCCACCCCGAGTATGTGCTGATTTTGTGAGTCAGGAGGCTGACTCACACCTCCCACAGTTACACGGTAAGGTGCGCCCTCCTCTGCAGGAACAGGCCAGTGATAAACGTCGCAGCTGCCAGTCCTTTGCAAGCCCATGATGCCTTGTGTGTGGTTTAAGGCAGAGGTTTCCAAACTTCTTAGTCTCTGGACCACTTTACACTCTTAAAAGTCTTTGAGTGACCAGGCATAGTGACTCAAACCTGCAATCCCAGCAATTTGGGAAGCTGAGGCAAGAGGATCACTTGAGCCCAAGAGTTTGAGATCAGTCTGGGCAACATAGTGAGACCTCATCTCTACAAAAAATTAAAGAATTAGCGAGGCATGGTGGCGAGTAGCTGGGGGACTCTAGCTACTCAGGAGGCTGATGGGGAGGGATTGCTTGAGCCCAGGAAGTTGAGGCTGCTGTGAACTATGATCATGCCTCGGCACTCCAGCCTGGGTGACAGAGTGAGAGCCTATCTCAAAAAAAGAAAGAAAGAAAGAAAGAAAGAAAGAAAGAAAGAAAGAAAGAAAAAGAAAGAAAGAAAAGTCATTGAGAGTTTTGTTATATTTATTGCTAATTGTCATACTAGAAAGTGAAACTCAGAATTTTTAATTAATTAACTAGGTAATTAATTAATTTAAAGTAGTAGTTCTCAACCCGAGGGACACTTGACAAGGCTGGAAGACATTTTTGTTTGTCACAGCTGGGGACGGGGCATGCTACTGGCATCTAGCGTGTGGCGAGGCCACAGCTGCTGCTAAGTATCCGAGATGCATCCTACTGTGCACAGGTGTGTCCCCATAAACAGAATTATCTGGTCCAAATGTCAATAGTACCAAGGTTGAGAAACTCTGATTTAAAGTGAGAGTAATCAATTCATCACATGTTAACACAAAACACTGTTTTATAAGAAATAACACAATTTTCCAAATTAAAACCAATTAAAGGAGTGGCATTAATTTTGTATTTTTGCAGGTCTCTTTAATGATTGGCTTCACAGGAGACAGCTGGATTCTTTTTTTTTTTTTGAAACAGAGTCTCACTTTGTTGCCCAGGCTGGACTGCAGCGACACAATCTCGGCTTACTGCAACCTCTGCCTTCCTGGTTCAAGCCATTTGTGCCTCAGCCTCCTTCGTAGCTGGGATTATAGGCATGTGCCGTGATACCTGGCTAAATTTTTGTATTTTTAGTAGAGATGGAGTTTCGCTATGTTGACCAGGCTGGTCTTGAACTCCTGGCCTCAAGTGATCCGCTGCCTCAGCCTCCCAAAGTGCCTGG
Source organism: Cacajao melanocephalus (assembly GCA_963573385.1). Classification (NCBI taxonomy): domain Eukaryota; kingdom Metazoa; phylum Chordata; class Mammalia; order Primates; family Pitheciidae; genus Cacajao; species Cacajao melanocephalus. The sequence continues at coordinate 32,239 of CAUYLG010069520.1, read as the reverse complement.
ATTACAATGTGAGCCACTGCACTGGATTCTTGTATCTACTTCTGCATTCAATCTGTTGCAATGTCACATATCACAGAGCTCCCGGAAAACTCCATTAAATACTTGCGAGTGAATGAGAGTGATAAAGACACCGTCTCAGGATGATTATAATGGTTTTGATCTTGTGGCCCCGCTCTAAGGGTCTTTGGTAAAAGGCAAATGATTCAAAGGGACTTTGGGATGCCCAAGGGTCCACAGACCACTTTTTGAGAACTGCAGCTGTAGGAAGATCTTTCTAGATGATTTCCAGAAACACCAGTGTGTTTTCGGTGTGAACACATCTGGCTCTGCTGTCCTGAGAGGGCAGTGCAGGGAGGGGCTGGGGGAAAAAAACTCAGCCCCAAAGACCCCACCCCTCCCCTCTCCTCAATGCTGTCAGCTGCTAGACAGTCAGTCATGGTAATTTCTAATGACAGATCTCACATTTCACCTGGGCGGTGGCGGGGGGGGAGCGGGCAGAAAACAAGAGGCTGGAGGAGTAGGAAGAAAAGAAAAGAGGAGGAAAAGTAGGGGAGGTGGGCTCCTCTGGCTGCTTCTGAGAAGGAAGAAGGGGTGCTTGCTGCTGCCCCAGGGTCCCTGTGGGGTGTGGGTGTGTATGGAGGGCCCACGCCTCGCCTTGCCCATGAGCCCTGCCCTGGGAACAGCAATCGAGGTGGCCCGCCTGTCTCTGAGTCACCCACCTGAGTTTCACAGGATGTGATAGGCTAATTTTGACAAAGAGAGAGGGAGCCCCAGCCTGTGAGGCCCAGGAAGGGTGAGCCAGGCTGAGGCCAGCATCTCAACCTTTGTCTCTGAAAGGAGCAGTCTATCAAGGTCAGGAAACCCACCAGCTTCCCCCAACCCTACACTGTCCCCAGAGCAGAACTCTTGCGTGTTCCACGCCAGAGAGATGCAGGACTGGGATTTAATCAAGATTTGTCTGGCTCTGAAGCCCAGATTCTTAACCTCTACCCTACAAGTTGTGCCAATTACTCATATACTCATGTGCTCAGGTGCTTACTCACATACCTGATTATGGAGGGCCCACTCTGAGCCCTGTGCTAGATGCCAGAGATATAGACGATGAAACACACTCCCTGTCCTCCTCAAAGCTCTCGGTCTACCAGGTGGGAGGCGTGGGGAATGTAGCATTGAGCAAGCGGACAGGCTATTGGAATCAATTGTGCCGAGTGCTGTGATGGGGTAAGAAGAGTGTAAGGAAGCCAGAGGAGGCTCTGGATGCAGGAAGGGGAGAGGGAAGAAAGGGTGGCTTCCTGGAGGAGGTGATGTATAAGCCAGTAGGGACCTCCCAAGCAAGGGGGAAAAGGAGTATTTTGGGCTGGAGGAATAGCATCTTGGGGTCACATACCCATGCCCCTGCTCCCACTTTTGACTTGTTGCTGGGACACTAATTCCTAGCCCAGGAGGAGTTCAAGATTTCTGTTACAAGCCCCCATTTACCTTCTGTTTCTGGGGCAAGAATGAGATGGGACCGTTACCGAGAGAATACCAGCAGCAGCCCCTTCCCCTGTAAGGAAGGTGGGGCCAGCAGTGGTGGATGGGGTCTCAGGGCGGCTGCCAGGCCCGGGGACAGGAGGCCAAGCCATCTTTTTGAGTATGTATTTGCACGTGAAGCACTCTTGCTGGGCACTAACCCAGGTGCTGGACATAAGTGTGTCATTGGAATTTTACAATCCTGGGAGGATGAATTTCTTAAAATATGAACACCCTTTCACTAAAGACCTTTCATCATTTCAAGCTCATACTTCGAGCCTAATATCGACAAAGGTGGCTCATGTGTTTGTTCACCTGCCCAAGTGGTGCGACCCGATGGCTATGGTGTGAAGAGGTTACCATTTTCTGGGTCTGCCTGCTATGAAATTATGCAGGTTTCAGTAAATTATTTATTTACGGAGGGAGAATGTTCATGATTTCACATTTTGTGGGATGTTTTATTGATATGTCTTCATATCACACAACCTCTTTCTTGGTACTTTCACTACCCCATTTTGCAGATGAGGAAACTGAGGCTCAGATACATTAAGGAATGAGGCTGAGGTCACACAGCTGGTATTAGAACTCCAATAGCCCAGTAGAATTGGCATTGGATCTCAGGCAGCCTGACGTCAGAGCCCAGTCTCCCAATTTCTACCCTGCTTCTCTTGTGCTAGAAAAATCCCTGAGTCTAGAAAAATCTCTGAATCTGAGATAGCTTCTTTCCTTCAGCCCATCTGAGCCTCAGCTACCCCAACTTTTAGATTACCCTTTCAACCTTTTAACTCTCCCGTGAGAATGCAGCTGTGAGAGAGACTGAAACGTCAGGAGTGTGTGCTTAAGGGTTTCTCATGTGACTCAGGGGCTGGGCCCCCAAAGAAAGTCATCCCCAGCATGCCTGGGCGAGCCTTCTTCATCCCTGCTTTCCCCAAACAAGGCTACGAATGTGGAGTGAGAGGGGTTGCAAGAAGGGGTGCCAGTTGTCAGGTGTAGAACAAAGAGATCTTAAATGATCAACAGGAGGGAAGTGATTTCTTTTTCTTTCTTTTTTTTTTTTGAGACATAATTTTTCTCTTGTCGCCCAAGCTGGAGTGCAATGGCGCAATCTTGGCTCACTGCAACCTCCACTTCCCGAATTCAAGCAATTCTCCTGTCTCAGCCTCCCAAGTAGGTGGGTTTCCAGGCACCTACCACAATGTCCAGCTAATTTTTTTGTATTTTTAGTAGAGATGGGGTTTCACCATGTTGGCCAGGCTGGTCTCAAACTCCTGACCTCAAGTGATCTGCCCGCTTGGCCTCCCAGAGGGCTGGGATTACAGGGGTGAGCCGCCGCGCTCGGCTGAGGGAAGTCATTTCCTATTGCTTCAAAATAACTTCTCCCGCCTTCCAAAAGCAAGAAGGAAAATTGAGGAACTTCAAGTAAGCCCAAGGAAGAAAGCTTAAAACCCACAACCCCGTCACTCATGCATAAGCACAGTTAATATCTTGGGTGTGATTTATTCCAGGCTTTTGTCTATGCATTGTTCAATATACATGTTTATATTTATACTAATAAATGTATTCATAGCATTTTATTATTGCCAGAATAATACGTATTCACTGTATTATAGTTAGAAAGTAGAAATGAACAAAAGAAAAAAAATTTATAATTGCAGATATTATGACTTTCTAGGATTTTCTCATTTTTATAGTGAATTTTACTATAACAAATACATTAATAAAAATCATCATGTTTGTCCTGCCTGTGAATGTTTTCAGGATGTAGGCTGACTTACTGAACTCTTATCTGCAAGTGACAGAATTTAAAGATAAAGCAAAGTTCTGGACTTTAGCCTATTTTAGGTCACAGACCCTCTGAGAATCATATAAGAGCTGAAGACATGCAAAAGATGCACAGAGAAACAGCTTCCTAAAATGTTAGGGAGCCACAGACTCTCTCTAACCTCTGCATAAAAGTCTTAACCACGGTTTAAAACTCTCCATGCTTCGTGAATTATCAGGTGAAGAGGGGCCTTGGATTCCCCTAGGCAGAAGAGGAGGATCACATCCAAAGCCCTGATCTTCCTTTTTCATCTGAATATTTTTGTGTAGGTCATTTCAGCTTCACTGGCAGTTGAGGAAGGGATCTGTAATGGTTTCATATTTAATTTCTTGAAAAAAACTTTATTTTTATTTTGTTTTGGTTTTAAATGTTTAAGTTTTTAATTTTATGTAATTCTAAACTTACAGGAAAGTAACATGAATAGCACAAGGAACTCCTATATTCCCTGTTTTGTTAATTACAAAATAATATTAATACTGATGATTATAATATGTGCCCATTGTAACATATCAAATGATGCTGAAGTGTGTGAGGACAAAGTTAACAGTCTCCCATAATAAAATGCAAAAGTACAAGTAATACACTTTGGTAAACCTTCTGACACACTGCCAGCTTTCTCTAAGTCTCTTCAAATATATGTATATCACATATATTTATACAAATGTGTTCCTTTTGCCATTAAAAAAATTTTTTTTGAGACAGAGTCTTGCTCTGTGGCTCAGGCCAAGTACAGTGACTCAATCACAGGTCACTGCAGCCTCAAACTCCTGGGCTCAAGCAATCCTCCTGCCTCAGCCTCCCGAGTAGCTGGGACTACAAGTAGGTGCTACCACACCTGGCTAATTTAAAAATTTTTTTGTAGAGATGGGATCTTGCTTTGTTGCCCAGGCTTGTCTCAAACTTCTGGGCTCAAGAAATCCTCCCATCTTGGCCTCCCAAAGTTTTGAGATTACAGATATGAGCCCCAAAATCTCATTTTATATATACAGAAGAGTCTCTATGCATAAGACTTATATCTTCTCTTAATTGAAGGGCTTAATACAGCCATTCAAGGCTGGTTTAATTACCTCCAACCATCAAAAAGGAAGATGTTCAGAGAAACACGAGGGAAAAGGAAAATGCAGGCAGAGAATCAAGGGGATTATTGTGTGACTTCCACAGAGCATGTGTGGGGACCTTGCGTCCACCAGTGCACAGCACTTCACAGTATGCTTCCTTCATTTAACATTTTCTCTGGACCTCTCTATAGGTTGACTAGTGACGCTACCTCATTCTTGTTAATCATTTCATACTTTTTCATTACATGGCGGGGTGACTTGATTCACCCCTTCTTCTACTGATAGCATCCAGGTAGTTTCTGATTTGCTGCAGTGATTATTGCAGACAATGTTGCAGTAATCATCCCGAGATACATGTCTTTAAAGACTGGGTTGTGCTAGCCCATCGTACTAGTCTGTTCTCACGCTGCTAATAAAGACATACCCAAGACTGGGTAATTTATAAGGGAAAGAGGTTTAATGGACTCACAGTTGAGCATGGCTGGGAGGCCTCAGGAAACTTACAATCATGGCAGAAGGGGAAGCAAACATGTCCTTTTTCACATGGCGGCAGCAAGGAGCCGTGCCAAGCAAAAAGGGGAAAAGTCCCTTAAAAAATCATCAGATCTTGTGAGAACTCACTCACTATCATGAGAACAGAACAGCACGAGGGCAACTGCCCCCACGATTAAATTACCTCTTACCAAGTCCCTCCCATGACACAGGGGGATTATGGGAACTACAATTCAAGATGAGATTTGGTTGGGGACACAGCCAAACCGTATCACCTATGTAGTAGCTTTGTACAAATTAGCAAAAAAAAAAAAAAAAAAAAAAAGCCCCTCACCATAGACACCAGCCTGTAACAAAGTACACAGCTTGGCAAGTGGAGTGTAGGCTGGATCCCAGCTCTACATGCCCCATCAGTGTAGTGTCCTTCCTTGTGCAGTGAACAACCTGTACATCCTCTTATGGTAGTCTCACCTTCCACACTCTGTTTCTCTTTACCCCTGTAGGATGGATACCCACAAGTTAGACTGCCAGGATGAAAGGTCTGCAAGACAGAGTCTCCCTCTGTTGCTCAGGCCGGAATGTAGTGGTGCGATCTTGGCTTACTGCAACCTCTGCCTCCTGGGTTCAGGTGATTCTCCTGCCTCAGCCTGCCATGTAGCTGGGATTACAGGCATGCTCCACTATGCCCAACTAATTTTTGTATTTTTAGTAGAGACAGGGTTTCACCATGTTGGCCAGGCTGGTCTCAATGACCTCAGGTGATCCACCTGCTTTGGCCTCCCAAAGTGTTGGGATTACAGGTGTGAGCCACTGTGCCTAGCCCTGTGTGTATTTTTAATCATAAAATATTCTGCTACATTTGTAGGTGTATTTATAAAATCATCATATTTGCTATCTTGGAAGGTGCTTTTAAAGTATATTTCAATCCTAACAGATTTGGACTGTCTTTCTGTTACTACGAATTCGATTTTTTTACAGTGATTTTTTCTTAACAGCTTTTGGGGTATAATTGGCATATGATAAACTGTACCTATTTGAACAGTGCAATTTCATAAATTTTGACATATGTATACATTGTGAAACAAACCATCACCAGAATCAAGAAATGAACATATTCATTGCCACCAAAGGCCGCTTGAGAACCTCTCCTTCCCTCACTGGCCCTCTCTCTCCATCCTTCAGCAACTACTCATCTGCTTTCTGTCACAGTAGTTTAACTGTTCATATTTCCTAGAATTCTGTATAAGTGGAATCATACAGTATGTACTTTTTTTAATCTGGCTTCTTTCACTCAGTGTAATTATTTTGAGATTTATCCATGTTGTTGCATGTATAAATAGCTCATTAATTTTTATTGCTGAATAATATTTCATCTGAATATACCACAATCTGTTATATATTCAGATTGTAATTCAACTCACCATTGTCTGAATATACCACACTCTGTTGTATATTCAGATCTGTCATTCACCTCACCAGTTGATGAACATTTAGGTTGTTTCCAGTTTAGGGCAAAGACAAATAATATCCTCTTATTCAGATTTGCTCTGAATATTCACGTACACATCTTTGAATGGACATAAGCTTTCATTTCTCTTGGATAAATCCCAGGAGTGAAATGGCTGGATCATATAGCTGGTGTACATTCAGCTTTTTAAGAAAATCCCAAACTGGTTTGCAGAGTGGTTGTACTATTTTACATTGCTAATAACAATGTATATGAATTCTGGTTGATCCACATCCTCACCAACACTTGATACAGTCTTTTTGGCCGAGTGCAGTGGTTAACACCTGTAATCCCAGCACTTTGGGAGGCTGAGGTGGGAGGACTGCTTGAGCCCACGAGTTTAAGACCAGCTTGGGCAACATAGTGGGACCCTGTTTTTACAAAGTAATTAAAAAATTAGCTGGGTGTAGTGATGCAGCTACTACTCAAGCCAGGCTGAGTGGGGAAGATGGCTTGAGCCCAGAAGGTTGAGGCTGCAGTGAGCTGTGTTCATGCCACTGCCCTCCGGCCTGGGTGACAGAGCGAGACCCTGTCTCAAAACAAACAAACAAACAAACAAAAAGCTGTAGTCTTTTTACTTTTCATAACTATATGTTGAGCATCTTTTATGTGTTTACCATCTTAGCATTGTATTTGGTGAAGTGTCTCTTCAAATCTTTTGCCCAGTTTTTAATTGAGATGTCTGTTTTCTTACCATTCAGTTTTGAGAGTTCCTTATATGTTCTAGATGAAAGTCACTTATTAGATATTTGATTTGCAAACATTTTGTTTGGATTTTACTTTTGCATTTTATCATTTTTGTTTTGTTTTACTTTGTATTTATTTTATTATTTTTATGTTTGTGTATCTTACTTTTTTTTTTTAGATGAAGTCTTGCTCTGTTGCACAGGCTGTGATCTCAGCTGACTGCAATGTCTGTCTCCCGGGTTCAAGCAATTCTCCTGTCTCAGCCTCCTGAGTAGCTGGCATTACACGCACATACCACCACACCCAGCTAATTTTTGTATTTTTAGTAGAGACAGGGTTTTGCCATGTTGGCTAGGCTGGTCTTGAACTCTTGACCTCAAATGATCCACTCACTTCGGCCTCCCAAAGTGCTGGGATTACAGGTGTGCGCCACTGTGCCTGGTCTCTATTTTGTTTATCATTTGGAAACATTTTATCTAATAGTGTAGCATGCCTTTTCCTTCTTTTAATGGTGTCTTTCGAAAAGCAGAAGTTTTTAATTTTGATGACAACTGACTTAACAATTTTTCTTTTATTTATTGTTTTTGTACCTAAGAACTCTTACTAATCCATGGCCACAAAGGTTTTCTCCAATGTTTTCTTCAAGAAGTTTTATGGTTTCATCGCCAGGTGCAGTGGCTCCCACCTGTAATCTCAGCACTTTGGGAGGCAGAGGCAGGCGGATCACCTGAGGTCAGGAGTTTGAGACCAACCTGGCCAACATAGCAAAACCCTATTTCTACTGAAAATACAAAAATTAGCTGGATGTGATGGCACTCACTTGTAATCTCAGCTACTTGGGAGGCTGAGGCAGGAGAATTGCTTGAACTGGGAGATGGAGAAGATTGCAGTGAGCCGAAATGGTGCCACTGCACTCCATCCTGGGTGACAGAGCAAGACTCTGTCTCAAAGAAAAGTTTTATGGTATCAGATTTTATATTTAGATCTATGATCCATTTTGAATTTATATATATGTAATATATATATAATATATATATGGTGATATGGTGTTAGGCATGGATCAAAGTATTTTATGTTTGTTTGCATATGAATATCTACTTGCACATTGTTTTTAGCGGTGAAAAATAACCATTTCCCAGCAAAAATTTTTCCCTGTTCTTCAAGACAAGTCCTACTTTAAATGCTTTACTTTCTGCAATGTCTTGCCCACTTGGGCACTTGGTGTTTGTTGAATGACTGAATGTGTCTGTCCTACCTCAAGGAATCCCAGAATGCCAGAGCTGGGTCTGATCTTAGAAACATCTAGGCTGACTCCCTTTCCCCCATTTAAAAGGGGAGACTCTTCAGCTTAGGGCTGAGCAGCACTCTGCCCCAAGCGACAGAACTGGAACTTAATCCCAGGACTCTCAATTCTTGGTCCAGAGCACTTTCTGTAAGATTATGCTGGCTCCTGTCCCTGAGGCTGATTACCAGAAACAGGCCTAGATCTGCAATGCCATCTTGTGAAAGTCCTGATCCAATGAACTGCACAATCCTTCGTAAGGGCTACCACTTAATGAGTGCCTGCTGTGTGCCAGGCACTTTGTATCTGTCATCTCATTTAATGCTCACAAGAATCCTGGTGGGGAGGGGATATTCATTATGCTGTCCACTTTGCAGATCAGAAAACTGAGGCCTAGAGGGCCAGAGAGGTTAAGCAACTTGTCAGAAGTGGCACAGGCACAATGGAGGAGCTGGGGCTCAAATTCAGGGCTGTCAAACCCCAAATCTTCTTTTTGTCTCAAATATTTCTTCTCTGGCTCCTGCTCTTATCTGTCGGGACCCTGCAGAGGCAGGATGGCATGGTGGGTCACTGCTTGAACTCTGGAGCAAGACAGCCTGGTTTGAACCTCACTTTGGGCAAGTCACCCATCCTTTATGCACCTCAGTCTTCTCATCTCTAAAATGGGAACAGTGATATTAATTATCCCTAACATATAGGGCTGTTACGAGAGTGGTTTTTCTATTTTATTTTTGAGACCAAGTCTCGCTCTGTGGCCCAGGCTTGAGTGCAGTGGTGCGATCTCAGCTCACCGCAACCTCCACCTCCCGGATTTGAGCGATACTCCTGCCTCAGCTTTCCAAGTAGCTGAGACTGCAGGCATGTGCCACCATGCCTAATTTTTATTTATTTTTTGTATTTTTAGTGGAGATGGGGTTTTACCATGTTGGTCAGGCTGGTCTCGAACTTCTGACCTCAAATGATCTGCCCACCTCACCCTCTGAATATATTGGGATTACAGGTGTGAGCCACCAGAACCAGCTTGTGATGAGATTTTAAAAGCCAATGTGGAAATGCCCTCGGAACAGTAGCAGAACACAGTAGTCCTCAGTGGGTATTCGTGGTTGCTCCCTGGGAACGGAGACACTGGGACACTCTGGAGGCTGCCCCTGCACACCTGCCCATAGAAGGGCAGAGAAGCCCAAGCACTGGGCTGAGGTGGGCCTGGGGAAGTGTAACGAAGCCAAGAGGCAGGAGGCTGTCCACCTGTCTGCAGACTCCACAGAGAAGGATAAAGCCCTGGCCTGACCCTTTGTCCCTCCTGGGGACCTTTCCTTGTGACCTTTATGGGTTTTTTTGTTTGTTTGTTTTTGAGACAGAGTCTCACTCTGTTGCCCAGGCTGGAATGCAGTGGCACAATCTTGGTTCACTGCAACCTCTGGCTCCCGAGTTTAAGTGATTCTCCTGCCTCAGCCTCCAGAGTAGCTGAGATTACAGGCATGCACCACCACACCTGGCTAATTTTTGTATGTTTACTAGAGACAGGATTTTGCCATATTGGCCAGGCTGGTCTCGAACTCCTAACCTCAAATGATCTGCCTGCCTTGGCCTCCTAAAGTGTTGGGATTATAGGCCTGAGCCACCACGCCCAGCCCCTCGTGACCTTTGGAAGGTGAGAAAAAATGACGGACTCAGACACACTCCCTGGCCCTGAGCCTGAGCCCAGGCAGGTTTTCGCTGTTGAATATTGATGAACCAATGTGGTAGGCCTGGTGGGTCGCTCTCATGCAGGCCAAATTCCCCAAGACTTGGGAAGAATAATCTAAATTTCGCGTATGGCCTCGTGTTTGAAGATGCACTCACAGAACACTTACAGCAGAAGGACCAGATTCCCACTTGCCTGTGTTTCCTAAGAATGATGATGAAGGATCTCGCATTGATATTTGCACAGAGCTTGGTTCAGGCCATCACAGAACTAGAGCTTCAGGTCTGGAAGGAATCTCAGGGGTCATTGCTCCTCTTTCTCACTCCCTTCCCTCTCCTCCTTTCAGGGGAGTCAGGACAGCACTGTGGCTGAACACAGGCTTCAGAGCCCTCAGACCTGGGTTGGAATCTGCCTATCCTGGCAGTTGTCCACATGAATCACCTCCGGGTCTTCGCACGTGCTGACCGGCCTGCCTGAGCCCTCTGCCCCAACTCCTTGTCCAGTAACACCTTCTCCATTCTTGCGGCTCAGCTTAGACTTCACTTTCTCTAGAGGGCCTTCTCTGTCCACTGCCCACCCAGTTTCCCCCTGAGCTAAAGACTTGCAAAACATTTTTTCTGTTTAGCACACCACTCACCATGCTGCCTTCGAGTTGTCTGTTTCTTGTCTCTCTTCCTCCGTAGCCTGTGAACTACTCAAGCACAGAGATCCTGTGTAATTTTGGATAATCCATTTAACTTCTCTGAGCCTCAGTTTACTCACCTCTAAAGTGGGGATAAAATAGCACTTCCCTGACCGGGTTGTTTCATAGATGAAATGAGATAATCCAGGAAATCATATACAGGCCTTGATTTAGTCCTTGGCACACAATAGGTGCTCAAGAAATGGTTTAAAATGATGATGATGATGATGATAATGGCAGTTGTATTTTTTGACACTTGCTGCTGTAACAAATAAGCTGTAAAGTCCCAGAGGCTTAAAATAATAAAAGTCATCCCACTTATGGGTACATGCCCAAAAGAATTAAAAGCAGGAACACATATGTATGTGTACGTCAATGTTTATAGCAGCATTATTCACAATAGCCAAAAGGTGGGAGCAACTCAAATATCCATTGACAGACAGATGGATAAACAAAATGTGGTCTATCCATACAATGCAATATTATTCAGCCTTAAAAAGGAAGGAAATTGGCCAGGCGTGGTGGCTCATGCTTGTAACCCCAACACTTTGGGAGGCCAAGGCTGGTGAATCACCTGAGGTCAAAAGTTCAAGACCAGCCTGACCAACATGGTAAAACCCCATCCCTACTAAAAATACAAAAAGTAGCCAGTAATCCCAGCTACTCAGGAGGCTGAGGCATGAAAATCGCTTGATCCAGGAGATGAATTCTTGAACCCAGGAGGCAGAGGTTGTAGTGAGCTGAGATCGTGCCCCTACATTCCAGCTTGGATGACAGAGCAAGACTCTGTCTCAAAAAAAAAGAAAAAAGAAAAAAGGAGGGCGAGGCAGGCAGATCACCTGAGGTCAGGAGTTTGAGACCAGCCTGGTCAACATAGTGAAACCCCATCTCTACTAAAAACACAAAAAAATTAGCCAGATTTGGTGGTAGGCCCCTGTAAGCCCAGCTACTCAAGAGGCTGAGACAGGAGAATTGCTTGAACCCGGGAGGTAGAGGTTGCAGTGAGTGAGATCACGCCACTGTACCCCAGCCTGGGCGACAAGAACAAAACTCTATCTCAGAAAAAAAAAAAAAAGAAAAGAAAATTCTGACACATAGTACAACATGGATGAATCTTGAAGACTTTATGCTAACAGAACTAGGCCAATTTACAAAGGACAAATATTATATAATTCCATTTATATGAAGTACTTAGAGTATCAAATTCATAGAGACAGAAAGTAGAATGATAATGTCAGGAACTGTGGTGGGAAGAGATGGGAGTGATTATTTAATGGGTACAGAGTTTCAGCTTTACCAAAGAAAGAGTTTTGTTGACCGATGATGGTGATGGTTGTACAACAATGTGAATACCATGAACTGTACACTTGAAAATGGTTAAAATGATAAATTTTATGTTGTGTATTACCACAAAAAAGAACATTAAAAAACAGTTTATTCTTCATAATAGTTATAGTCAAATGAAGTGCTCTGTTTGGAGACTCTCTTCCATGCAGGAACTTAGAGACCCACTTGTTTTGCATCTTATGCCTCTGCCGTCTTTGACGTGTGGCTCCCAGTGCCAGCCTAGAGTAGGGGCTGCGAACTATCCCCTCTGGGCCAAATCCAGCCAGCAGCCTGTTTTTGTATAGCCCTAGACCTGAGAATGGTTTCACATTGTTAAAGCATTGTGAATAAGGCACAGAAAGAAGAGAGAGAGGATGGAGATAGGAGAGGGGAAAGGGAAGAGGAAGGAGAAAGAGAAGAAGATATGATGGAGACTGTATGTGGCCTGCAAAGCTGAAATACTTAGCATCAGATCCTTTACAGAAAACATTTGTTGGCCCCTGCTTTAGAAACATTTCTATTCTAGGCAGCCGAGTGGTCCACATCACCTCCATCCATATTCCATTCCCTGGAACTGTCACTTGGCCATGCCTGACTGCAAAGGAGTCTGGGAAATGTAGTCCAGCTGTGTGCCCAGGAAGAAGAGGAAGTGATCTTGGTGACCATCTGGCAATCAGGATGATGATGAACATCCTGGTTGTCTCTCTGCTGTTTCACCCAGTAGAGGAGTCTTCCTCAGCCCAGATTAGTCCAAGTCATTCATAGTGATTCCCTCTCTAGCGATTGGTTCAGGAATCCAGGCTGAAGCCAAGCACAGAATGGCATTCCTTGGGCAACAGTCATTGGCTCAGGGGTGGGCAGGGGAGCCAAGCTGTCCCAGTCAGATTGAAAAGAACTTTTGTTTGACGGTTGAGGAAGAGGCACTCTCTCTTCCTCCAGTTGTGAAGAAGGAAGCATGTGGCCAGAGGAAACACTAAAACCAGAAGGCGACCATCCTTCAAAGGATGCAGAAGGAGCCAGCCTTAGGCAGGGCCAGCACTGTGCTCTGCAGAGCAGAGAGATAGGAAGAGACACTGTGGGCCTGCCCAGCCTCTGGACTTCCAGTTATGAGGCCAATAAAAGCCCTCCTTGTTGAGGCCACTTTGAGTCACAGTTCCTATTACTCCCAGCCAGAGCACCCTCACTGATCTGATGGCCTCTAGAAAAACCTCATCTATGGCCAGGAACCCCTCAGAGCCCAGCCTCCTTCCCTGGTTAACAAGTAGAATCACTGTCAAGGTTTTTCATGTATGACTCCTGAGTTTGCCTCTCCACATCTCCCACCTGTTAGCCCACAACTGAAGGAGCCAGGAGCCTCCATTTTGAAAAGGACTTTTCATTTCAGCATCTACAAAGCTTCACTTTTGAGATTTCCCTCATAAAACTTTTTTTGTTTTGTTTTGTTTTGAGACAAGGTTTCACTCTGTCACCCAGGCTAGGTGCAGTGGCGTGATCTCAGCTTACTGCAACCTCTGCCTCCTGGGCTTAAGCAATCTTCCCACCTTAGCCTCCTAAGTAGCTGGGACTACAGGTGCGTGCCACGAGACCTGGCTAATTTCTGTAGTGTTTGTAGATATGGGGTCTCTCCATGTTGTACAGGCTGGTCTCGAACTCCTGGGTTCAAGCAATCTACCTACTTTGGTCTCCTAAAGTGCTGGGATTACAACTGTAAGCCACTGCACCTGGCTACTAAACATTTCTAAGTTGGATTTTAAACAATTCAATTAAAAAAATATTATTCTTAGCAATTGTGTCCATGTACTCTTAGGTGTGAATCACTATATATTATTTTTTCCTGAGGTACCTTAAAACAAATACATAAATATACAATTATTAACAGAAAACATGAGTTTGAATGCAAATTGAAATTATCTCCTGGATCACACTTCAGGAAACTCAGCACTCACTGATCTGGGTGGGGTTGTTTTATGTTTCCAACAGGACTGGGACCCCTTGAGGGCAGAGGACACATCTTCTAAAACTCATTTATGCCTCAGAACAATTCTTTGAATAAGAGATTCTTATCCTCTTTTGCAGATGCAGAAACTGAGGCCTCGGAGAGGTGAAGGGACTTGTCTGAGGCCCCACAGGGAGTAGATGGCAGATCAGGACTGAGTTCTCATTTTGAAAGTGAATGGTTCTTAGAGAAGGTCTTCATCTAGCTCAACGTTCCTTCTTTCTCTCCTCAGGAAACTGACCCAGAGAGCACTGACTTTCCCCAGGTGCCGTAGAACCGAGCCTAGAACTTCTAGTCCAGGATTATGTCTGTTGTGCCACACTGCCCATTGCAATCTCTCTGGCGGTTCAGAACACAGCTGTGAAGACTTCATGTGATTTGTCATCTGTGGATTTTGAGACACTAACTAGTGCCATAGCTCAGGGTGACCAAAATAGTCACAAGGCCTATGTGTGTGTGGCTGGCAGATCTTTGTGGCTTGCTAAAGACAGCTGGACACTGGACTGGTGCTACAGCCAGCCCCTATAATAGATACCCTGCCATCCTTGGGGAAGCACAGGATAAATCTTTCTGGTGTGGACATATGATGTGAATAGGGGGAGTGGTGTGCTGTCCAGGAAAAAAACCAACTCTCAGCTGTTGAGTTTGCTGATTTCTACGCTGTAGAGACACCCACCACGGCTAGTTTTAAGCTATTGCTCTGACTTTACTACATGCAGAGGTGGGAAGAGATGTACACAATGGTTCTGGAGAGCTGGTTCAAGCTGGCTTCAGCACACCCTGGATCAGACCAATCAGAGTCTGTCTTACCAATGAGCATGACTGTCAATCACATCACTCCAGGGGTGTCCACTGGACATGCTGTGGGCACTGTGCGTGTGGGTAGGCACAGGGGCAGGGCGGCCTCTTCCTCAGCCTCTGCAAGTCTCCTGACCTCCAGCCCAAGAGAACTTAAGTGATGTCCATCGTTTATTAGCCACTCTCAGCTCCTCTTTATTAACTGTCAGAATTCATCCTTATGTCAGTCCTGCATTTTGGAGGCTAATAATGACAGCCACACGCTGGGCACTGTTCTGGGCTTTATGTGTGTGAATTCATCAAATCTTCATTTTGAAAATTAAAAAGGTTACACTCAGAGAGGTTAAACTATGTACCCAAGATCACACAGTGGAAAAAACTAGGATTTGAAAATAATAGGACTGACTCCAAAAAGCTATGCTGTTTTCATTCTAATACTGTGCATTTTTGTTAGAAGAAGCTCTGAAAGCTTCTTTGGGGTGATAGAACAATTCTGTATCCTGATTGTGGTGACGGTTATACAAGCCTGTACATGTGATAACATTTCAGAGAAACACACACGCACATGAGCACACGTACAGAGTGCGTGTAATGTAGAAACTTGTAAAATCCAAAGAAGGTCTGTTTTTGAGTTAACAGTATTGTACCTATGTCAGTTTCCTGGTTTTGACAGTATACTTTGGTTGTGTAAGATGTTATCATTGTGGGAAGCTGGGTGAAGGGTACCCAAGAAGTCTCTAAACTATTTATGCAACTTATTATGAGTCTGAAACTATTTGAAAATGAAGAGTATTATTTGTTAAATGAATTCTGACAGTTAATAAAGAGGAGCTGAGTGTTACCTTTTTAACTTCCAAAATGCAGGACTGACATAAGGATGAAATTAGAAAATAATGTCTGTAGAGTGCCAGGGATACAGTAGATGCTCAGCAAATGTTAGTTCCTTCCCAGGCTCAAAGGAAAAGTCTGGGCCCTTACTCATGCTGAAGATTCAGGGGCCTTAATGAATTCTGTCTTCAAGATCCTGGCTTGCATATACTAATATTTGGAGTTTCATCTCTTAGTAGAAAAACTCCAAGACTTGACATGTGGTCAGGTGTCATTTTGCTGAAACTAAGGTTTGAATTTCACAAGGGAGGCTGGAGTTTGGAAGATAATGGTTTATTTGGCTCATGAACCTAACAAAGCCCCCAGGATCTGCATCTCAGCAGCAGCTTTGCCATTACCTACTTGTGCTAGCTAAGCAAATGAAAAGAGAATGAAGAAGTCTAAAAAAGTGCTGGTTCCTCAGGTTTAGATGCATTCAAGTAGTCGGTGCCAAAGATAGGAGGAGGCTAATAATGACAGCCACATGCTGGGCACTGTTCTGGGCTTTATGTGTGTGAATTCATCAAATCTTTGCAAATACCCTATGAAGTAGGTATTATCATCATATCCATGTTATAGATGAGGAAAACCAAGACACAGAGAGATCAAATAATCTGTTCAGGGTTACTGTGTTAATAAGAGGCACAAGCAGAATTTGAACTCAGGCAGTCTGGTTCTAGAGTCCCCACCCAGAATGACCATCACTCACTATTCATGAGAACAAGCCCTCCTCATGAACTCTGCAGAAACAACAAAAAAGGCCTTAGAGAAACTATTCCAGCTAGGGCTGCTCTAGTACACTAAAACAAGAATTTTCTTGCTCCTAACACCCGTTTATTTAGCACCTATTACGTATACATATTGTGCCAGGTCCTGGAAATAGAATGCAGAGGAAAAACCGATGTGGTTCCTGCCTTCCTAGAGCCAGAATACAGTGGTGGTGCTGGACACCAATTAAGGAATCATAAAAGTCAATATAAAATTATAAAACTACTTCAGTAGTGTGCTGAAGCAGTTTCCAGTGCTCTGAGGGCCTGTGAAGGAGGGTTCTGGTCTAGCCAGGATGGTCAGGGAAGTCACCCTTGAAGAAGAGGTAAGTGTGCAGAGATCTAAAGGAAAAGCAAGAGTTATTCAGGCAAAGAGGGAATGAGGGCAGCGCCTCTGAGAAAGCATTCCAGGAAGAGGGAGCAGAAAGTGCAAAGATCTCATGATGGGAAGAAGCAAGGGTCACTCAAGGAAGTAAGAAGAGCTGTGGCTCCAGGGGAGAGACAGGAGAGTGAGCTGTGAGAGGGCATGGAGGGCCATGTGGGCCACAGGAAGCCTTCAAGAGCAATGGAAATCCTTCCAGGAAGTTCCAGGGTGCACTCAAGGGTGGATGTACAAGACCCAATATGATTTGAAGAAACTCCAAAAACCACCAAATTCTGACAGCGCTGAGTGCTGTTCTCTCCCTTCTATAAATGAGAGGACTGATGACCCAGGGTCTTCAGAAAGTCTCTGCATCCAGCCCTCTATCCTGACAGTATTTCTTCAACTCTTCTCATCACAGCCCCTTTGGAAATCTGATGAAAGCTAGTGGTAACCCTCACCACCAGGAAACTGTACCCACACATTCTGAAAATCCTGCAAACACTTTCATGGAACTCATGAACCCCTGACCAGCTGATTTTAAAAGAGAATCCAAATTCCGGGAGGCCAGGAAGACAAATCATGAAATCGAAGAGATGAACTGTCAGATGGGGGAATGTTAGGCAATAACGTAGATCGGGTCAGAGGATGAGAAATTGGGACAGTTTCCTGTTGTGATGTGAGTTCCCAAGTGTCTAGGCCCAAATGGATGAGCTATGCCATCCATCCATCCACCCTGCAAAATACTCATGGGCACCCCCTTCCCCCGTGCCAGGTCTTGTACTCAATTCTGGGAGCACAGAGATGAATCAGACACAGATCTAGCCCTTGAGGACCCCAGTGGAAGCAGCCTCAGCCACAGATAATTACTTTGAGATTAGTGCTAAAATAAAGGCAACTGCAAAACACAGAGCAAGGCCCAACAGTTCTTTACTTGCTGGGGCTTTAAAATATACCTCTTACAGATGAGAATATGGTAGCAAACAGCTGGAAGGAGAGTGCCAACCAGTGATGAAACTTTGTCTTAAGTTGTGGAGGAGCTAGCTTCACACTAGAAGCCTCCCCTGCTCGTAAGATACCAGGGGGAGAGCTGAGGAAGGAAGGAGAATCAAGAGTTAAAGGGCTGTAAACCTTTGCATGTCCCTAGGCTGCTGATTGGCCCCTAATGACAGGCCACAGAAGGCAGGAGTCAGCCTCTCTCTTCCTCAATCGTTGAAGGGGTCCATTTCATCTGGTGAAAGGTCAGCCCCAGACCAAGGCTTGCAGGAAGGCCAGGACAGCATCACAGACCAGGCAGATATCAGGGCGAGATGGAGGGCTGGCCTCAGGGATTCTGGTGAGCCTTCCCTGCCTCACTTAAGGCCACCAGAGAGGAAGTGTGGAGTTGAGTACAGGCCTGTGTGGGTCTGTCTGCTCCATTCTCTCTTCTCACCATTCAACATGAATTACAGATCACTGGAGAACCAGAAGAGTCCACAGTTCTAGTCCTGTCGTTATGGATCCTGGAGTTTGTGATGTGTTATCTGAGGGTATGTGATAGTTCATTTGAGAACTGATAACAACCATTCGTCTATATGCCAGGAACTGAGCTACTTTCATCTCATTTAAAACTGGTAAGTTCACAGAGCTAGAAAATAGAACAGGAATTTGAAACTAGTGGGCCAACTCCAAGGCCCGTGCTTCTTACCACTATGCTCCTCTGTCTCCCACTAAGAGAGATCTTGTGAGGACTGTGAGCTCCTTGACAGCACTCAGTGATGGCCAGAGTGTCACTGACCTACAAAGCCATCTGCTCTCATCCTTCTTGCCCCAGAGCTCCAGGAGTCTTCCCAGAGCACATCTTCACCTCTTTTGCACACTATCTTCACCTCTTTTGAGGCACAGATATTTTCTACTTTGTATTACATTTCTGCAACTGCCTTTCTCTTTCTGCAAGGACGCAGACGCTCTTTGTGGACATGGACGCATCTGCATCATCTTGATGGTCCTGCTGGTGCTTAGATCACGGCAGCCATCAGTCGAGTCCTGTCCAGGCTTCCAAGTAACGAGTGGGTTATTTCCACCACCTTGGTCTTGGATAGGCCATGCTGCTAGGCACACAAATTCTGTCCCAGGGCCACAGACGACACCACTCTGACCAGTGCTTCATAAATGTACGCGTGAAGGACAGACTCAAATCCATCTGCAGATCAATGACCATGAGGAGCTGGCACACAGGGAAGAAAGCCAGGTCAAGCTGTGAACTGCAGAAGAGTCTTGAACGTTACGGGAAACGGCTCCTTCCCGGGTATGGCTCGAGCCAGGCCTGTCCTCTGGGCGACCTCACAGCCTTGCCTCAGCTGATTGGCTCATGTGATACAAAGAGGCGTGCTGGTGCAGAGGCTCTGTCCAATAGGAGACCCCAGTGTTGGACGGTGGCAAGCAGACCCAATCAGGGCCTTCTACTGGGAGCTCGGCCTTTAAGCCAAAAGTGGTTTTTCAGGGCTTCCATCTTTGCCTGTGGAGGAAAAGGCACTGGCAGCTGCAGTCAGCTACATGAGGCGCTTACAGGGTTGCTACAGGGCTGGTGACATACCCTAGACTCTCTCTCTCTCTTTGTTTTAAGTCCAGCCACATATCCTAGGCGCACTCTTTGGCGGCCTCGTCCCTGGAGTTTTGCTGTTCCTCTTCCGTTATGCGGTCTCTGTCTCCTCCAGGAAGCTTACTATCACTGCACTCTGTTCCTATAAGAAACAGAGACCTGGGAAGTTGAATAAATTGCCCAGTCAATGATGGAGCAGTTAGTATTCTGTCCCTGGTCTATCTGTTACAAAGTCCGCTCTTAACCACGTAAGACAATGCAGCAGAGATAAGGAATAATTTCGCAAAGACCCTGACTCCGTGACATCGCAGCCCTCCCGCCCTTAAGATGATGAGCAGGATAGGTTCCCACATCTCTTGCCTGAATCACAGCATTTTTAGAAATGGTAAGTTCAGTGATCCTGGCCCCTGCATCTTCTGTGCATAAGATACTGACAGGACGAATGATTGTGCCTCTGTAATCTACAAACACATGTACCCTCGCACCCAAACTTTCCTAAGACTTTGCTTTAATGTAACTTCTGAGCAGGTTTGATATAACTTCTGAGCACATGCGGAACCACCCCCACCTTCATATAAACTGGACTTAAATACTGCTTTGGAGCAGTCTAACATAAACTCTCTGAAACAGACTACCAGGTTGCAGTCCTCTTAATAAAACTAATTCTTAGCCCGAGCACAGTGGCTCACGGTTGTAATCCCAGCACTTTCGGAGCCCAAGGTGGGCAGATCACCTGAGGTCAGGAGTTTGAGATCAGCCTGGGCAACAAGGTGAAACCCTGTTTCTACTAAAAAAACAAAAAATAGCTGAGCATGGTGGCACATGCCTGTAATCCCAGCTGCTCTGGAGGCTGAGGCTGGAGAATTGCTTGAACCTGGGAGGCAGTAGTTGCAGTGAGCCAAGATCGTGCCACTGTACTCCAGCCTGGGCAACAGAGAGAGACTCCATTTCAAAGAATAAAAAAATAAAAGTAATTCTTTAAAAGCTGGATATTTTCCTTAGTTGGCAACCACAAGGCTGTAGTGTTCCCCTAGGTGGTCTTGGAACCCCCAGTGTCTTGCACAACCCAACCCAGTCTTTGTCAGCCAACACTCCTGAGTAGATCCCTCTCATCTCCATTTCACAGGCTCAGAGAAGTGAAGTGACTTGCTCAGAACTGCACAGGCACTGAGTATCAGAACCCAGTTTTGCACCCAGGTCTGTATGACTCCAAGGTCTTCGTAATTACAGTTCAAAGTAAAACTGCACTTCTGGTTAGAGTCGTGTGTGGCTGGATACTCCTGGGTGTTTGGCTTGGCTCATCACAAGCCTAGAAGCATAGGGAGGGCATGACATCTGTAGGCTGGGGTTTGACATAGGGCTGAGCACACAGTAGATCATGGATACATGCAGCCACCATGAAAGTATACTCTTGTCTCCTTGCTTCATTGCCCAGTGTCATGATTAGGTCACCCAGGAGATACAATTACCTTAGTACAAATCCATCAGTTCCTCAGAACTAGTGATTGAGAGTAGAATAATGAATGCTTGGTAAGCCTATTGCTTCATTGGCAGACCTGTGGTTTCTTATCAGACCTTCTAGGCTGGCAGGTTGACATAGCACATGGGAAAGAGCACAGGCTCAGAAAGGATTTCAGACCTTGCCTCTAATTTACTATCTGTAGGGCCATGTCTGGTGACAGTTTCTACCACTGTGTGTAATAATCATCAACTTGACAAGTGCATAACACATTCATTTCCAAATGTCCAAATATATATATGACAGCTAGGGAAATTGATCCAAAAAGAGGACTCATTCCTGGGTCTCCTAACTCTGGCTCTGATCCTTTTCTCCAAATTAATATCTCACTTTTAGTAAGCCATCCCTGGGTTCAAATCCTGGCTCTACAACTTTTTTGTTGTCTGATCTTGGGTGGGCAAGGATTGCATGAAATAACTAAACGTAAATATTAAATGCAGTCATGATTATAGTATAGATCTGTAGCTTTCTGACCCTGCTACTGAATGTATAATCCTCGAAGGCAAGCCTTTTTCTGGTTCATCTTAGTTACCCATTTAACTGAATAGCTATAGCCACACATAGGTACATTTGCTGAGCACCTGCTATGTGCCAGGCACTGTGCTGAAGCCTCTACATGCATCATCTCTCCCACTCCCCACAGAAATCCTGTGAATAGATCATATTAGCCCCATCTTGCAGATGCGGCAACTGAGGATCAGAAAGTTGAAGTGGTTTTATTAACAGTGCCAAGTTCCAACCCAGGTCTGTCTGATTCTGGAGCCCACATGGTTGATCGCTGTGCCACCCAGTTTTTCTGAGAAGTTGTTCAGTAACCATGATAAACGGGTGATGAATTGTACGGGTGAGTCAATCAACAGCCCGTGCAGGCAGCTAGACCTACACAGCGTGTGATTTTGTCATCTGTATGCTCTTACCTCCAGTGACATCTGAAAGAGGCCTTTCTCTAGTCAGGCTCTCTTTCCCCAGAGCCCTGGAGTTAGGCAGCTCTCTTGGGGCAAAAACCTGCCTCCTGAAACCTGACCTGGCTCCCCGGTGGAGGCAGAGGGCTTGGCATGGTGCTGAATGCATGTTAGGCACTCTGGCCACCTTGTCAGCTGATAGAAAGATCGATTGGGTGATGCAGAGAGCCCATGGGACACAGCCCTTGTTGTGAAACTGCTCTTAGTTCCAGAGCAAGGAGAAGTTCTTCCTGCCCACCTTAGGAGGGAGGGCTGCCCGAGGGCCAAACACCCTCATGGGAATTGAGAAGCATATAGGGACAGATGCAGGTGTGGTGGTTGGTCCTGAGATTTTCCAGTCCCTTCCCCTCTTCGTCCTATGAATGTCTTCACAGTCAGCGTAATAATCATATGTTGCATTGGAGTTCACAACATGCTTTCACATACATGACGCCATTTTTGAGCCTTACAGCAATGCTTTGCAGGTAGGTGTGGATGGGAAGCAGCGTGGCCTGGTGGCAGAGCCCCAGGTTGTAAAGTCATCAGACCTGGTCCAGATCTCAGCTCTACCACTTCATAGCCAGATGACTTTAGGAAATTTCCTGAACCTCTCTGAATCTGGGCTTCCTTTCTCTGTAAAATGGAGATAAGAATAGTCCCTCTGTCACAGGGCATTGCGGGAAGTAGGTGCTATTTGTAAAGTTTCTAAGAACTCAAAAAATGAATTTAAAAAATAGGTATGCCTTACACAGTTATTACATAGTCTGTTGCCCCTTGGATACATGACTTGCCCAAGGTCACTCAGCTCGTAAGCGGCAGAGCTGGGACTCACACTCGGTTCTCCTAGTCGGGTTCAGGGATGGTAGCAGTCAGTGAGTGCTTATTGTATTCCAGCTGACCTGAGTAGGTTGGGAGAAGTGTGCTTGCCTGTGTTCATATCATGCTTCTTAGGAATAGGAGTAGACATCAAGATGGGGAGGAGTCTAGCACTCAGAGGTAGCAGCATGGAAGCAGGGCGGGATGGAAGGTCACTGGGAGCCCCTCTGCTGTGCCTGGTGTCCTTTCCAGCCCCCTGCCTGAGGTCTCCTCCCTACCTGTCCTCTGCCTGTTGCTGTAATTTTCCATTGTCTTTGTGATTTCCCAAGATGAATGCACCGCACCTCAAATGAGCTGTTTGCCCAAATGATAGGATGATCTTGGTTCATCCAATGAATGAATATTTATGAAGTCTCTACAAGGTCTACAACCCTGTAATCAGGGCTGGAGGGCGAGATGCTGGACAACAAAAGATCTGGGCCCGCAAGGATTTTCCAATACAGCGGTGGACCCAGAAAACAGTACTGGGCGGATGTATTTCTGTCTCCTCCACCTACTTCCCAGTTTATACCCACTCAGCATCAGTCCCTCCTTTTAACTCTGCACGTAGTGGGTGGAGCTCGGCTTAAGTCCCTGAGGGCGGCTTGGCTGGGTGGGTTTAGAGAGAGCAAAGAGCAGACAGCTATTTAACATTCCCTGGGAGAGGGAGGAATGAATCACAGTTGTCTTGGGCGGTGAGTGTCAACTGGCCCTGTCGCTAATAAGTACTGGGCCCAGGAATGGTAGACTCTAGAAGATGAGGACCCGGGCAGGGTGTTCTCCACGTCCCTGGCTCTCATGCCTTACCCAGAAGGCAACTGGCTTTCTGAAAAGATGACAGGGGGAAGCTTGGATGCTTCGAGCCTCGTATTGGAGCATTTTCTTGAGCCTAGGGTCTTCTTTGTCCCAGGCTATCACCTCCATAGCATGTGACAAATTTAAGAATGTGCTACTTCCTAGGCCTCTGGGACCCACTTCCTTGTCTTTTTTCCTTAAAAAAAAAAAGTCTTATTTTATTACTAAAAGGATAATACATGCCTAAACTATTTGGAAAAAGGGAAATGTAGATAAAATTTTTAAAACTATATTTACACCCACCACTCAAAGCCACCCACAAGTTTTGGTGTCTTTTATTTGAACCCTTTTAAAAATACTCTGATGGTATGCTAAGTGAAGTAAGCCAATTACAAAAACGCAAATAATGCACGATTCCACTTCCATGAGGTGTCTAAAGTAATTCAGACTTATAGACACAGAAAGTAGAGTGATAGTTGCCTAGGACTCAAGGGAGGGGAATGAGGAATTGTTCAGTGGGTATAGAGTTTCGGTCAGGCAAGATGAAAAAGTTCTAGAGCTCTGTTGCATGACAACGTGCATATATGTAACACCACTATCTGCCTGAAAATAGTTAAGGGGGTAAATTTGTGGTGTGTTTTTTTTTTTTTAACCACAATTACGAAAAACACTTTGTATTGTGGCTGCTCTACGAGATGTGAAATTTTGCGTGCTGCTGTATTCATTTAATGCAAAATATTAAAGCAAATCTAGATTTTTACTGCCATTATTTAGATACCGTCATTTACTTCACAATCGCCTTTGGGACACGGTGGTTGTTATTCCACTGTATAAGTAAGGGTGCAGCAAGAATGTCATATACAAAGGGTTTCTCCATTCACGATAACCTGAGCAAGTTTCCCTGAAGAGGAGATACAGGACCAAAGGATATCAGCACGGTAGGGCTTTGAAGACACATTGCCAAATTGTTTTCCAAAACAGTTGTACCAATTTCTACTCCCACCAGCCATGAACGAGAGCTCCTCATTCACCACACCCTTGGCAACCGTGGCTATTATCATTTTCTCAAATCTGGGCTGATTTGGTAGGCAAGCATTTGAAACTCATTTTAATTTTCATTCCTCCGAGATGGAACGTCTTTCCATGTGTTTGTGAATTGCTTATTCCCGTCTTCCAACCTTTTCTTTCTTTCATCCACTTAGCTTTCAGTGTCTTCAAGATTTTTCTCGTGGAGTTGTATAAGTTTTCCCAGGACTGAGTTTCTGCTACATCGCAGCCTGGGATGACACATGTACCATCCCGGGGCCTCTCCCCATCTCCCTAACTCCTGTACATTCTTCAAGGCCCAGGTAAGGCTCCACCTTCTCTCAAAAGCCCACCCTGCTAGCCTCAATCTCTATTTTTCTTTCCCTCTCCGCTTCATGTAAGCACAATTAGGCATTTTAGAACGTGGTTATACATTTATGTTGAGTCTCTGTGTTCCACCACATCCTGTCTCTAGGGAGTGTGGGTCTCCCCGGCACTAGTGCAATGCTAGGCACATAGAAAATGCACAAACAAGTGAACTTGGCAGAAACCCGCCAGCTCTAAAACGAAAGCCTAGACTTCCTCTGTCCTCTGGCCGTGCCATAGACTTCCACTTCGGGAAAAGCGTGGTGTTTCGGTGATGGGCAACTTGGGTTCCAATCCCAGCTCCTGCACTGATTTAATGGGACTAAATTCTTTGCCCTTGCTGAGCCTTTGTTCTCTTGGTTGGCAAATGGGATAATAGCTTTTACCTCAGTGATGTGAAGATTAAATGAAATAATTTGAAACAAGGATTTTGAACACTTCTTGGTATAAAATGAAAACACTAAAAAAACACACAACACAGGCGCTATTACTGTTTCTTCACCACCATTCATGTCTCTCCCCTCCTTCAGAAAACTTGGTTTTTCCAAGATGTCATCTTTATTGGTTTCCTACTGCCACTGTGATGAATTACCCCAAACTTAGTGGCTTAAAACAACACAGATGTATCCTCTTACAGTTCTAAGTAGTAGAAGTTTGAAATGGGGCTGGGTGCACGTGGCTCATGCCTGTAATCCCAGCACTTTGGGAGGCCGTGTTAGGAGGATCATTTGAGGCCAGGAGTTTGAGACCAGCCTGGGCAACATAGTGAGACCCCATCTCTACAAAAAATAAAAAAAATTAACCAAATGTGGTGGTGCATGCCTGAAGTTCCAGCTTGTCAGGAGGCTGAGGTAGAAGGATTGCTTAAGCCTGGGAGATTAAGGCTGTAGTGAGCCACTGCACTCTAGCCTGGGTGCCAGAGCACGACCTTGTCTCAAAGAGATAAAAATAAATAAAAATAAATAAGTCTGAAGTGGATTTTGCTGGATCAAATCCAGATGTCATCAGGTTAGAAGACATGCTCCCTTCAAGGCTCCAGGAGAGAATCTGTTTTCTTCCCTTTATCAATTTCTAGAGGTTGCCTCCATCCCTTGGCTTGTGGCCCCTTCCTCCGTCTTCAAAGAACATCACTCTAACTTCTGCCTTCTCTCCTCACTTCTCTCTCTGTATCTCTGACCTTTCTGACCATAAAATCTGGTGATTACATTGGGCCCACCCAGATCATCTCTCATGTCAAAATCCTTAACTTAATTACATCTGCAGAGTCCCTTTGAGCAGGTAAGGTAACATATTTACAGACTCTGGAGATGAAGACTGCACGTTTTGGGGGCCATCATCCAGCCTGCCTTCCTATTCGTGCCTTCTTGATTTGGCCTCCACAACCCTGTGCACTTGGCTGTTCTGCATCCTCTAGGAAGGGGCGAGAGGGAAAAATAATTGGCCGCTGAGCAAGCCCTGTGGTCGCTGCCCTGATTCACCTGGGGATAGAGATTTTTACATTTCCACAAGGAAATAGAGGCTTGGTACTTGTCCAAGATCACACAGCACAGCCAGGGGTAGAGCCCTCCAGGGCTGGCTGACTCCAGATCGTGCGTGCGTTCCTTCCACCACCCAAAGATGGTGTCTCACATTCAGGGTTGTTCTCTATTCATTTAAATTCAGTTCAACACACAGGTCTTGAGCAGGTACCTGCCTTGAGCAAGGCACGGTATAAGAGATAACATAGTTTTCTGTGAAATAGTTATCTGATTTTAGGCAAGTCGCGTGACTGTCGACCTTAGTTTCCTCCTGTGCGAAAGGAGGTGGAGGTCATAGAAAAAAAGAAGGCCATGAACAATCACTTCACAGAGGAGGAAACTCAAATGGACAGGAAGTGTATGAAAAGGTGCTTCACCTCACTCATAATCAAGGAAATGCAAACTCAAACAACAATGAGAACCTCCAGGTTCTCTTTGCTTCATCAAGTGGAATTTGACCTTTGGGATGATGCAAGCTGTGGGCTCTGTCTCTTGGTCTTCCCTGCCTTACATTTTTTTTT
This sequence comes from Cacajao melanocephalus, assembly GCA_963573385.1. Classification (NCBI taxonomy): domain Eukaryota; kingdom Metazoa; phylum Chordata; class Mammalia; order Primates; family Pitheciidae; genus Cacajao; species Cacajao melanocephalus. Next base: position 5,277 of record CAUYLG010069520.1, on the reverse strand, counting down.
CTTTTTTTTTTTTTTGAGAAAGGGTCTCATTCTGTCACTGAAATGTAGTGGCATAATCGTGGCTCACTGCAGCCTCCACCTCCTGGACTCAGAAGATCCTCCCACCTCAGCATCTCAAGTAGCTGGGAGTACAGGTACACAGCACCAAGCTCGGCTAATTTTTTTTTTGTATTTTTTTTTTTTTTTTGGTAGAGACTGGGTCTCCCTATGTTGCCCATGCTGGCCTTGAACTCCTGAGCTCAAGCGATCTGCCTGTCTCAGCCTCCCAAAGTGATGGGATGATAGGTGAGAGTCACTGCGCCCAGCCTGCCTACATTTCTAGAAGCAGATGGTGTGCTCTACGAATGCTGTTGGTGGCTTCAAACCCATCACCCCAGAACTCCAAATGTTCAATCTGGTTTGGGAGAAAATACCTGAGATTTGGTCCCACATGTTGATTTAAACCGAACACCTTCAAACCGTTTGGAGGAGGTAGAGGGATGTAGTGTATGGTAGGGAAATGAAGTCATCTCTGGCCAGTCCATCCTGTTTCCAAGGGAAACCTTGTTCTCAAGACAGGCACCTAACAGAACTGCCTTTTCGATTCATCTTTACTCATGTATTGTTTATTCACTTGCAATCCCTACAAGGACAGGGACCTCACCTGTCTTGTTCACTATATTTACGATTTTGCCTGGTGCATAGTAGGTCAGGGAACGTGTGTCAAGTTGAATGAAGGAATTGCTTCTCTCTGGACATCAGTTTTCTTATCTGGTAATTGATTGGGCTGAACTTAGTTTTTATTGATTGTTTGGTTCTTGATTCATTCAGAAATGTTGATTAAGCCCTTCTATGCCAGGCCTTTGCTAGACGCTAGGTGTATGGTGTTGAGAAAAACAGACAGCAGTCCCTTCCACCCCAGAGCTTTGATCCAACCATGGAGTCAGACATTCACTAATTTCACACAATTAACTTTAATGATACAGTGTGATAAGTGCTCCAAAGGAGAAAATACAGATTTCTATGAGGGCATCTGTTCTACAGGGGAGGCCTCTAAATCTAAAAATTGAACCACCTTGTTAGAACTGCCAGTCCTCAAGCAAACTTATTTGTTTTGATAAGCAAATGAATGTCCCTGTGATGGAGAGCTCCAGACAAGTTGAAGTGGCTCAAATCCCAGGAGGCCAAGGGTTTGCTGGACCCCACCCAGGATTCCCATCACGTGATATTGTGGTCCCTCCAGTCCCGCCATCAATAGATCAGGACTCACCTTGTTCAGGTACCTTCAACAGCTGTCCATTTCCAAACTCCTCATACCAGAGTCAAGGTCTTCTGTAATCTGACCCCTACTTTTCTGGTGAGTCTCATCTGTCACACACTCTGCACCCCAACCATGCTGAGCTGACCCCAGCACTGCCACTTGCTACCATGCGGCCTGGGCCAGGATCTCAGTTTCGTCACCCGTGAGATGATGGGATTGGACTAACATGATGTTCAGGTTTTATGAATGTTAGAATCCTAGGATTACTCCCCCAAAGCACTGCATGCTTTTCTCCTTCATGCTTTTACCCAGGCTCTGCTATCTGCCTGGAAGACCACAGTTGCCACCTGCAATTTCAATGAGATGAGACTGATATTGTCGATTTCTCTCCTTCACAATGAAGCTCAAATACCATTTTCTCCAAGAAATCCGAAGAAATTCATTCTCCACGTTTTCAGAACAATACGCTTGACACCTTATTAGGATGCATATTACCTTCTACCATGCATAGCTGTGTACAGACACTATAACCTAGTGTTTGAGTGTGGACTCCGCAGTAAAGTAAACCAGGGTTCAGATCCCAGCTTTGCCACTTATGAGCTGTGCAAACTTGGCAAGTCATTGAACTCTCTGAGCTTCCATTACCTTATCTGTGAAATGGGGATTATAAAGCCTTCACCGTGCTGTACAAACTAAATGTGAAAGTAAACAGGAAGCATTTCACAGTACCTGGCAAGCAGCAAGGGCTAAACCCATGGTCATTCTCCCCGACTACATTCTAAGTCCCTTTGTGATAGGAAGTAGAGCCTATCCATTTCTGTACACCCCCAGAGAGCTTAAAGAAGAAAAGAGAAATGAAATAATCAATGATTGCACATCTGCTACATGCCAGGCATTGTTCTGTACATACATATTCCTTTTAATTCTCACAACAACTCAATGAAGCAGGTATTATAATTACTCCCATTTTACAGATGAGGGAATTGAGGCTCTGAGAATTGAAGTGCCTTACCCAAGGCCATGCAGATGATAATTGGTGGAGCTGAGATCTGAGCAGGGATGTGTGCCTCCAGAGGCCAAACTGGCTTAGAGTAAGTCAACTGAACTTGTTCAGCAGAGCTTAATAAGTCTCCTAGAAACTACTCCCAAAGTCTATGGCATGCTCAGTTTACTTCTGTTTCCCATGAGACTGCAAGCTCCTTGAGAGCAGGATCTATGTCTTACTCCTCTATATTTTCCATAGCCCCAAGTATCCACAAGTGTGCCTTAGACACAGGCATTTGCTGGATGGTTAAACAAATGGGTGGGTGGATGGATAGATGGAAAGATGGATGCATGGATGGCTGGGCAGAGGAACCAATGAGTACATAAATACAAGAGTCCCCAGAGGAAGCGCTTGCCTACCAAGCATTCTTCTCGAATAGCTCTCTGCTCCCTTCCCCAGGGACGGAGCTCAGTGAGCTCAGGGCCGGGCCGAGAGTGGAAAAAACTGTGGGAGAAGAGTAGGGAAGAAAACACACCCCATGTGACCACCAAGCCTCTCGCAAGGTGTCATTATGGTGGACACCACAGGGGTCAGATTCCAGCTGCAGTAGTCATGCCGGCCTCTGGCCTCTGGAATGCCGCCACGGTGGGGCAGACTTCTTGGTGACCATTAAGCGTGGAGCCAGGGCCTGATTCCCACTGCAGTCTTTCCTCCCCCTTTCCCTCCACCAGCACTCACTGCCCCAACCTGATTCTTGACCACAAGGAGATAGATTTTGCCACAGAGCCACCAAATCCCCAGAGAGGGTTTTGGCCCAGGAAGTAGGTCAAAAGCCACAGCCTCATTACCAAAATAGTAGCAAAGGCCTGAGATGCTTAATCACCAGGCTGAACTGATGGTATCACTGTCTCCCTACATACCCGGGAGGGAGGGAGGGAGCCAAGGGCCATGTGAATATCCCCAGCCCACACTCACTTGGGCGGGATGAAGGAGATGAGGTGTTCAAAGCCCTTGCACAGGGCCTGGCCTGTAGTAAGAGCTCAATAAATGGGAGCTGCAATTATTAGTGTTACCAATTATCATTAAAGGGAATTAACTGCCACTGAAGGGGTGCTTCACTCTGGCTACATCTAGAAAGGATTTTCAGCACATAGTTTGGAACCCAAGCCCACGTCACACCCCAAAGCAATGAAAATAAAAGGTAAAAAGGAAAGACTGTGTTTACTTAGTGCCAGGTAATCCATAAAGTAGAAGCCGGGACAGCTGTTTAGTCTCTGGATGGTGCCATATTTATTGCCAGTATCTGCATGGCAGTGCCTAAGTGTCCAGCTGTGAAGTCAGAGGGTCTGTCAACTTAGTGCCAGTCACTTATTCTTCCAGAGCCTCAGTTTCCCACTCTGTAAAACTAATATACGAAGTCCTACCTGTGAACTTGTTGAATGATTAAATGAGCACTGATATCCCCAAGCTTGGCCACAAATGAGATCTTGGGATAATGATACGAATACAAATCCCTGTGTCTTCATGACCACAGCAGGTGAGTCTAATACGTTAGACCACAGACCTACTTTGGGGAACTGTGGAGTTAATCTATACATGCGCTTAGCACAGTGTTTGCTATACCGAGTAACTTCTCAGTAAATATAGTCGTTCCTCACTATCTGAGGAGGATTGGTTCCAGGACTCCTCAGGTATACCAAAATCTGAGGATGCTCAGGTCCCTGGTATAAAATGATGTAGTATTTGCATATAACCTATGCATATCCTCCCATATACCTTTTTGGGTGGGGGGACAGGGTCTTGCTCTGTTGCCCAGACTGGAGTGCAGTGGTGCGATCACAGCTTACTGCACCCTTGACTTCCTGGGCAAAAGCAATCCTCCCACCTTGGCCTCCTGAGTAGCCAGGACCATAGGCGTGTGCCACCATGCCCAGCTAATTTTTTTGTATTTTTTGTAGAGACAGGGTTTCGCCATGTTGGCCAGGCTGGTCTCGACCTCCTGAGCTCCATGCATACATCCCCTGCTTGGCCTTCCAAAGTGCTGGGATTTCAGACATGAGCTACTGTGCCCAGTCCCCTCCAGTATACTTTATTTTTTATTTTTTTAAAGACAGAGTCTCACTGTTGCCCAGAGTGGTGCAATTTCAGCTCACTGAAACCTCCACCTCGGGTTCAGGTGATTCTTATGCTTCAGCCTCCTGAGTAGCTGGGATTACAGGCATGTGCCAACATGCCTGGCTAATTTTTTGTATTTTTAGTAGAGATGGGGTTTTGCCATGTTATCCAGGCTAGTCTCGAACTCCTGACTTTAAGTGATCTGTTTGCCTCTGCCTCCCAAAGTGCTAGGATTACAGGCATGAGCTACTGTGCCCAGCCCCTCCTATATACTTTAAATCATCTCTAGATTACTGATACCTAATAGATTGTAAACACTATGTAAATGGATGTTCTACTCTATTGGTTTTTATTTGTATTGTTTTTATTGTTGTAATGTTATTATTTTTTTTTTATTATACTTTAAGTTCTGGGATACATGTGCAGAATGTGCAGGTTTGTTACATAGGATACACATGCCATAGTGGTTTGCTGCACCCATCAACCTGTCATCTACATTAGGTATTTCTCCTAATATTATCCCTCCCCTAGCCCCCAACCACCCAACAGTACCCGGTGTGTGATGTTCCCCTCCCTGTGTCCATGTGTTCTCATTGTTCAACTCCCACTTATGAGTGAGAACCTGCAGTGTTTGGTTTTCTGTTCCTGTGTTAGTTTGCTAAGATTATGATTTCCAGCCTCATTCATGTCCCTGCAAAAGACATGAACTCATCCTTTTTTATGGCTGCATAGTATTCCATGGTGTATATGTGCCACATTTTTAAAATCCAGTCTATCACTGATGAGCATTTGGGTTGGTTCCAAGTCTTTGCTATTGTGAACAGTGCTGCAGTAAACGTGTGTGCATGTGTCTTTATAGTAGAATGATTTATAATCCTTTGGGTATATACCCAGTAATGGGATTGCTGGGTCAAATGGTATTTCTGGTTCTAGATCC